>VDFB02177661.1:0-27169 GCA_007258455.2 Sequoia sempervirens | reverse complement strand
GAATGGGGCGATGTGTGAAAAAGGTCACAACACGCCCCCAGCGGGGTCAAGGGGCAGCGCCCCTTGCGGGGGTCTGGGGGCAGCGCCCCCAGCAGGGTCGACGGGCAGCGCCCCTCGCGGGGTCTAGGGGCAGCGCACACCTCATTTTCATGGCTTTTCCACAGGTTCTGAATAGTGCTAACGAAGCCGAAAAATACAGATTTTGCATTGTTTTTCTTAGACATTACTTACTCCAGGTCGATGCTTGGTACGGCCTGCCTTTTACAAACTTCAATACTTGGTACAGTCTTTTTTTGTTTGGTACGTACGACTTTCTCCTTGATCCGTACGTCCTCCTTATGCCGTTCTTTTTGGTTTGGTGCAATGCTTCTTATTCTGCTGCGTACGGTCTCCTTTTGTTTTGAGCGTACAGAGTTTTTCCTTTTGCTTTTACTTAATTGTACGGCCTTCAAATAGCACCTGTGTACGACCCTCTTCAAGTTCTGCCGTACGTACTTTGGAATTCTTCTAATTTGCCACCGTACGGCCCTCTTCTTGTCTATCCACTGTACGACCGTTTCTTCCCAGCGTACAGATTTATTCTCATCACTCTGTCATACGACCTTCTCCTCCTCCCATCATACGGATTTCTTCCTACTACATACGGCCTCGCTTTTCCTTACGCGTACGAACTTCTCTTTCCTCCAGCATACGGCCTCCTCTGTCAAGCGTACGGCATCCTAAACCTTCAAGCGTACGTCCTCCTCTATCAAGCGTACGGCATCCTCTTCTATCAAGCGTACAGCATCCTCTTCCCTCAAGCATACGGCTTCCTCTGTCAAGCGTACGACTTCTCCTTGAATGCGTACAAAATTCTTCCTGTGCATTAACTTTGCCTTCTCCCTGGTTTTCAACTGTACGACCTTCACCTTCTACTTTGTGCGTACGGCCTTGTCAATGAGGGGTTTGATTGCTGGCGTGGCCCTTCTTTGTCGACTTGGCGCTTGCAATCTTAATTTTCTTTTCACATGACAACGTACTGTGTGTTTCTATTGATACCGTACGACCTCCTCCTCTAGCACTTGTACGGCTTGTCTCCCAATGTACGGATTTCTTCTGGCCCATACGAGGTTCCCTTCCAAGTTCCTTACACTATTTTCTTTTGTCCGTCGTATGACCTCTTCTCCAGCGATCCGTACGTGGCTTTGATTGGTGTGTTGTACGTGATTTCCTTCTGAGTTCTTCCTTGTCTGTACATCGTACGGAGGTGCCTCCTGTGATGGGCGTACGGGCTTCTTCCCTTTGCTTCGTCCTTCCTTCCTTTGTGCAACTGATTTGGCCGGTGAAGTCTTGTTGAATCTCTCTCCTTTCGCCTTTGCCTTCCTGAGCTTGACCATACAGCGTACTATATGCTTGATGAGAATATTGCTTCGTACTTTTTTATATAACTCACCTTTGTCTCCCTTCAAATTTCATTTATTTGTCCCCTTCAATTTTTTAATTCTCTCTATTTTTCCTCATTTCACTCCTTTGATAATTTTTAATTTTTTCTTATGTCGTTCATTTTCTCTCTCATCCCCTCTCTCTTCTTTTCCATTTTTCCTTTCTTCATCTCTTTTTTCTCTCTCTTCATCTCTTTTCTTGTTTTCTAATTTTTTAATTTTTTCATACTTTTCATTTTTTAACTCCAACACAATTTTTTCATCTCGTACCTATTCAAACTTGTGGACTGGCGTATCGTCCAGTTTTGAGACTCTTCCTTTGTACTCTCCATACTCGGCCGGAAGTGTTTGGTTGGGCCTTCCCTGTTTCTCTTCTTCCTTGATTTCCCCGATTTGTAGCATGTTACACTCTTGATGGAACACTTCATAGTCTTCCATCTGCCAATGAAATAAGCCATTCAGCGAGCTTGTCTCGTCCTCCGAACAACTCTCGAGTTCAAGTACGCCTTCGGTGTTCGGTTCCATAGCTTTCCTTCCCTCGTCCACATCCGACTCACCTCCATCCGATTCAGATCTAGAGGAATCCAATTCTTCACTCACGGCCTGGTTCTTCAAGTCAATGACGTACTTCCGCCCGTTGTTCTCAATCGAGAGTGTGTTCCTCTTCCAATTATGATTTGCCTTCGCGGCTATCAGCCATCCTCTCCCAAGTTGTGCATCGTGCGCTTTCCTCTGTAATGGGATGACGACAAAATTTAGCAAAAACTGTTGTGTCTCGATCGTCACCTTCTGCGCCATCAACGTTCCCAATGGCTTGATACCATGTTGATCAGCGCCAACTAGTTGGAATGTCGGCGGCCAGATTGTAGGCTTCCCAAGACTCTTCCATGTGTCTTCGGGTAGTACGTTGACTCCCGATCCTCCGTCGATGATAGTATTTGTCAAGCTATTCCCTCTGATCTCCATATGCATGACCACTGGCATCTTCCCGATGTTCGCAGTGAGCAATACTGGGTCGATTGTTTGTTCACCGTACAGTGGCGGTTCTGGTATCAATTCTTCCCTTCGTTCCTCCAATCGTGGTTGCTTGCCATCCCCGACGACGTTTGTGATCGCCAATCCCAACTGCGGCATAGTCTGGAGAAGGTCAATTACTTTGATCGGTACGATGGTCTGCAGTACCTGCCGTACAATGTTGGTTTCCGCCTTCGACCGTCGAGAGGTTCCTGGCTTCTCCAAGGTACTTTCTTTTCCTTCGCCATCGCCAGTTCCACTTCGGTTTTTGCTTCCTTCATCCTTTGTTTCTTCGTACATGGATCTGGGTAAGTGGCCTTTTTTGCTTGTGCTCTAGTGATTGCCAGTACCTCTTGTTCTTCTACTTCCAGCATGTGGATACCCTTTTGCTTAGGGCATTCGTTATCTTCATGATCGCCTGGTCCACACCACTTACACAATCTCCCTTTCGAACCTTGACCGTTCTGGCAGTCCCTGGCGAAGTGGCCCCATTCGTTGCATTTCCTGCATTGGATCATGGGCCTTCCTTTTGCATCGTATTGTATCATGTTTCTCGGACTTCTATTGCTTCGGTAACCTCCAGGGGATGCATTGCTATTGTACTGGGGCTTTGGTGGTGTGTTCGGCGGTGTTGACGGCTCTCCATGAGTGAAGAGTACTAGTGCACTTCTGGCTTTTAAGTTGTATGGGCATTCCTTGACGGAATATCCCATCACTTGGCAGATATTGTAGAATAAGTTCTTGGGACAGTTCGCCTTCATGTGACCTTCCGCATTGCAGTCCGTACACCACAATTCTCTGGCTTCTCTCGTACTCTCCTTGTCGGCCTTCAATTCTTTCATCATTCGCATCATATCTTTCCTGAGTGCTTGTACAATCTTGGATTCACCGTCGCTGTCATCCGTACTCTCCTCATTGTCTGTCTTCTTTTTCCCTCGAGAGGATGTTTTATTTTCACTTTCTATGTCCATTGCCCGATTGTATGCTTCGGCGTACGACGAAGGAGGTACGACTTTCATTTTCTTTCTTAATGACGGAAGCAAGCCCTCGATGAACCATCTTTTCTTCAACCCATCGGTCGGCTGTGCCTCCAATTTCCCCAGCAAATCTTTGAGTCTTCAGTTGTAGGTCCGCACACTCTCGTGCTTTCCTTGCTTGGTATTGTATATCTCCGCAACAATCTCACTATCATCCCGTAGGAGTTTGAACTCCTCTTGAAATGCTTTCTTCAATAATCTCCATGTAGCTTTGTGTGCTTGATCTAATTCAGAGTACCAATCAATGGCACTATCTCTGAGTGTCGCTGGAAATGCTTTCAGCCACTGGTCCGGATCATCCTGTCCGCTGGCTATCCAGATAGTTTCACATGTCTTGCAATGTCGTACTGGATCTTCTGACCCATTCCCCATGAACTTCGGCAGCTTTTGCCGATCCAGATGAGCCATCTTTCCCCGCTGTCCTCCTTGTGTGTTGGACCTGAGTAGACTGGTTTCCCCGCTACGTTTCGGCGCGTCACTTGCACTCTCGGCCACGTACGAGTCACTCCCACGTCTTCCTTCGGCGTCCTTGACACCTTGAGTCTCCTGGGGTTCCCTTCGGTACTCTCTCCGCCTTGGGGTACTGGGCTCAGATCTTCCACTCGTCAGCCGTTCGTCGTCGTCTGATAAGGACAACTCCTGAAAATGTCTGATGCCACTACTTAATTCATCTTCATTCTCATTAGGATCATATCTTCCTATATACGGGGTGCCGAAGGGTTTTCCGTCCCTTCCTTCTGTCAAACTTTGGTGCGCTCATCCAATGGATGTGTCTATTCTTGTCAGATTTTCATATGTTCGTTTAATGCTCTAATTTATTTCAATTAAATCCTCATCCAATTCCTTACCGACTTGCTTCAGTCTTCTTCGTCGGTTTTCTTGTTCTTGAAGCCTGAGAGATCGCCGAACTTGCTCTTCTGAAGTCCTGTGCCCGTCAGGTACTCGATTCTTGTCTTTGTTCGGCTGTACGGGCATTTAAAATATGTTCAGGCAATCATTGTTGGCTACCGGATGTACGTCTCCGGCTTGTGTCTCGTTCTCCTTCTTCTCGTTTAGTTTGTTCTTCGTAGCACTGTAGTATTTGTTGCCTTCGGCATTCCCGATCATCTTCTCAGAGATTTTGCAGAATAATGGAATGACGGGCCAGTAATTTGGGCATACGATTCAGGAGGCGCTTCACCTCATCAGTCACTTCCAACCTATCCCAGATAACTTCCTCAGGGATCTCCCGTCTGTGGGATTCCCTACGTACGTGATCTCGTAAAGATATCTTCCACAGGTTGATAAAATCTTCAGTCAATAGGTCTTCCCGTTCCTCATTAGCATTTACAGGTTCTTCCGCCGGTTGACCCATTACGCTGCCATGATGAGTGATGCCCTGGTCCGCTCAGGCAACGGCGCCAAATGTTTGCCTACGGAATGTAATTCAAATCTTACGTACTACTGGCAAACTAGTCATGTGCAGAACATAGAATAAAACAATAACCAAAAAGATATCATGTTTGAATGCTAGAAACTTTATTCATTATCAGAAAAATCATGTACAATCACAAAGTATCAAGTGCTTCACAATATAACCATCAGCACACGACTATCTCCCGACTATCCCAACAGACTACATATAACGTTCAGCGGTGGTTAGATAACCAACCGACACGACGCTTCATAACAACATTAACATTAATCGGGACTTGATTACCCGAAGTACATGACATGTATTATTCTTACTAATCTATAGTTTTATTAGCAATTGGCCGACTACGACCAAGGCCGACTACGGCCGACAACAAAGTAAAATATACTGCTAACAAGCAAGATCTTATAGATTTTATAGATGAAACAACTAATATAAACACAACATCAATACCTTTTTACTAGCTAAAAACAAAGACCAACATTTCAGATCACACTATTTAACAACACATAAAATACACTTGTTTCCAACAATTAAATAGTTAAGTGGTATACAAAGCAACAATGAGCCACACAAATAACCTCAATACAAAGCTTGATGGAAAAATCTACTTTCAATTCAATTAATGGAATTACAAACACGGGTTCAGCTATAACTTTAGTAGCATAAGCAATAGCATCTATCATCTGTTAGCAGTATATTTTACTTTGTTGTCGGCCGTAGTCGGTCTTGGTCGTAGTCGGCCAATTTCTAATAAAACAATAGTTAGTGAGAATAAAACATGTCATGTACTTTCGGGTAATCAAGTCCCGATTAGTGTTAATATTAATGTTGTTACGAAACGTCGTGTCGGTTGGTTATCTAACCACCGTCGAGCGTTATATGTAGTCTGTTGGGATAGTCGGGGAGGAGTTATGTGCCAATGGTTATATTGTTAAGCACTGCTGATACTCTTTGATTGTACATGATTTTTCTGATAATGAATGAAGTTTTTGGCATTCAAACATGATATCTTTCTGGTTACTGTTTTATTCTATGTTCTGCACATGACCAGTTTGCCAGTAGTACGTAAGATTTGAATTACATTCCGTAGGCAAACATTTGGCGCCGTTGCCTAAACGGACTAGGGCATCACCTGCCATGGCAGCGTAATGGGTCAACCAGCGGAAGAACCTGTAAATGCTAATGAGGAACAGGAAGACTCATTGACAGAAGATCTAGTAAATTTGTAGAAAATATCGTTACGTGACCACGTGCGGAGGGAATCCCACATTCGGGAGATCCCTGAGGAAGTCATTTGGGATCGGTTGGAAGTAAACGACGAGGTGAACCACCTCTTGAATCGCATGCCCAGGTTACTGGCCCGCCATTTCATTATCCTGCAGGATTTGCGCGAAGAAGAGGATTGCGAGCGCCAAAGGCAGCAAATCGTACAACGTTGCGAAGACAGAACCAAACGTGAAGAGGAAGAACGTGATACTAGCCGGCGCCGTACTTCCGGCAACCAGCAATGATTGCTTGAACAACTAATAAATGCTCGTACGGCCGAACAAAGACAAGCATCGAGTACTTGACGGGCACGGGACTTCGGAAGAGCAAGTTCGGCGATCACTCAGGCTGCAAGAGCAAGAAAACCGGCGAAGACGACTAAAGCAAGTCGGTAAGGAATTGGATGAGGACTTAATTGAAATAAATCAAAGCATAAAAAGAACATATGAAAATCTGACAAGAATAGACACATCCATTGAACGAGCGCACCATAGTCTGACAGAAGGAAGGGACGAAGACCCCTTTAGCACTCCACACGCAGGAAGATATAACCCCTATGAAAATGAAGATGATTTGAATAGAAGCATCAGATGATTTTGAGAGTTGTCCCTCTCGGACGACAATGAACAGCTAAGGAGTGGAAGACCAGAGCTTAAGACCCCACAGCAGAGAGAGCATCGGAGGGAACCCGAGGAGATCCACGGTGTTGAGGATGCTGACGGAGGACGTGGGAGTGACTCGTACGTGGCCAAGGGTGCAAGTGACGCACAAGGACGTAGCAAGGAAACCACTAGCCTAATCGGGTCCAACACACAAGGAGGTCAACCGGGAAAGATGGCTCATCCGAAACGGCAAAAGTTGCCGAAATTCATGGGGAATGGCTCTGAGGATCCCGTATGGCATTGCAGGACATGTGAGACAATCTGGATAACCAGCGGGCAGGATGATCCCGACCAGTGGCTGAAGGCATTTCCAGCGACACTCAGAGACAGTGCCATTGATTGGTACTCGGGATTGGACCAAGCACAGAGAGCTACATGGAGGGTATTAAAGCAAGCTTTCCAGGAAGAATTCAAACTTCTACGAGATGATAGTGAGATTGTCACAGAAATATATCATACTAAACAAGGAAAGCACGAGAACATGCGGACCTACAACAAGAAGTTGAAAGACTTAATAGGAAAGCTTGAGGCATAGCCGACAGATGGCTTAAAGAAAAGATGGTTCATTGAAGGATTGATTCCCTCGCTCCGGTGGAAAATGAAAGTAGTACCACCATCCTCGTACACCGAAGCATATAATCGGGCGATGGACATTGAAAGTGAGAACAGGACATCCTCGAAGGGGAAGAAGAGGGATGACGAAGAGAGTGCAGAAGAAAGTGAAGATGAATCGGCAACTGTACAAGCTCTTCGGTGAGATATGATGCGGATGATGAAAGAACTAAAAGCCGACAGGGAAGGATCCAACGAGGCAAATGAATTATGGTGTACCGACTGCAAGACGAAGGGCCATACCAAGGCGAATTGCCCGAAAAAGTTATTCTGTGACATCTGCCAAGTTATGGGACACTTCGTCAAGGAGTGCCCATACAACTTAAAAACCAGAAGTTCGCAAGTATTCTTCACCCAAGGCGAACAGTCAACTCCTCCGACCACACCGCCAAAACCACAGAACAACAATGCATCCCCTGGAGGCTACCGTAACAATCAGAGAAATACGCCCAAAAGCAAGATTCAGTACGATAGTAAAGGACGACCCATGATCCAATGCCGAAACTGTAATGAATGGGGTCACTTTGCGAGGGATTGTCCGAGCGGCCAAAGCACCGGGGGAAAGCTATGCAAGTGGTGTGGACCGGGTGATCATGAAGACACCGACTGTTGAAGCAAAAAGGTAGTATCAATATATTGGAGATAGCCGACGAAGAAGTCTTGGCAATTACAAGGGCGCAGTCAAAAAGGGAAAATTATCCAGACCCTCGTACGGAGAAAGACAGATTTCGGGAAGCCAAGACAAAAGTAGAAGAGGCAATGGTGAATGAATGTAGGAATCCTAAAGCTACCAGTACGTTGCTACAGTCGGAGTCGGAGAAGAATATCGTACAGCAGGTGCTTCACACAACCGTACCCATTAAGGTAACTGATCTCTTGCAAACGATGCCTTATCTCAAAGTAGCGCTTACAAATGTTATTGAAGAAAATCTTCAGAAGGGTCCACCAGAACGTACGCCAGAACTGGTAGCCGAAACCACAGACCCAATGCTACTCGCAGTAAGCATCGGAAGGAAACCAGTCGTCGTCGAGATGGAAATCTTGGGAATGAAATTATCTAACACTATCGTCGATGGAGGTTTGGGAGTAAACGTACTGCCAGAAGAGACCTGGAAGTGTTTGGGTAAGCCGACTCTTTGGCCCCCGACATTCCACCTCGTGGGAGCAGATCAACATGGCATCAGACCGCTGGGTACACTAATGGAGCAGAAGGTCTTGATTGGCACGCAGCTGTTTCTGCTAAATTTTGTAGTCATCCCACTGGAGAAGAGGGCGTACGATGCACTCTTGGGACGGGGATGGTTGATAGCTGCAAAGGCAACCCACAACTGGAAGAGGAATACACTCTCAATAGAAAATCGGGGGAGGAAATACACCATTGATCTGAAGAACTAGGCTGTCAGTGAGGATCTAGCATCTTCGGCATCTGAATCCAGAGGAGACTCGGATGATGATGAGAGAAAGCTAATGGAACCAGATGAAGAAGGGGTACTGGAGATTGGGAGTTGCTCGGAGGACGAGACCAGTTCATTGAACGAACTGTTTCATTGGCAGATGGAGGATTATGAAGTCTTCCACCCTGATTGCAACATGCTGCAAGTCAAGGAGGGGGAAGCAGAAGAAGACAAAGGCTCGACCAGTGAAACATTTCCTCCCAAGTACGGAGAATATAGAGAAGGTATGGCAGAATTGGATGTGACGCCAGCACATAAGTTTGAACAAGACAAAATAATCAAGTACAAGGAGCCAACGATGAAGAAGGTAAACCTTGGGGAATCAGACAAACCTAAGGAGATTCTTGTGGGTGATGACTGGGACCCTGTACTGAAGGTGGCAGCATTCAAAATTTTCATGGACTATAAAGATGCTTTCGCATGGACGTACAAAGATTTAAAAGGCGTACCACCGGAGTTATGCGTGCACAGGATCCCTCTCGTACTAGGAACCCAGCCCGTACGAAAGCAACCGTACAAAATGAACAAAAACTATGCCGCTAAAGTACAGGAGGAGATTGAGAAGATGCTGGAGGCCGGCATCATTTTCAAAGTGGAGGTCAGCGAGTGGGTATTGTTGATGTGTTTTTCATGACCGCACCAACGCAGAATAAAGTCGCCAACGGCTACCCTATCCTCTCTTGATCAAAGTATTCCGCATGCTAAGATTGCAAGAAAGTTCATGCATTCAACTCCAAGGTTCTTTCAGTGCGAATAGGCTCAGTTGGCTCAATGTGATTTGCTGGTATTTCAAGGGGACTTACGGAATTGTTCGGCAACGGAGAAAGGGAATTCAAATGCTCAAAAGATTTGTCTATGAAGCGCGGGTTTCCTATTCTAACCAGAAAGTACTGAATTGAAAGGGGTAGCAGGGCTTAGAGAATCTAAATCTATTCTAAGTGTGGGATATGGAGCTCAACTTTAGCAAACTTCAACCAAACTTCGCTTTGTCTCACCTCGGACAGCTTCCACGGAGTCGGTGCAATCTTTAGGGGAGATGACTAAAGATGTTCAAACCACTATTTGATATGAAGATACCATCACAACGACGCATACCACCATTCAAACTGTGATTGAAGTTAGGCCCAAACGTTTCCAGTTGACCACACAAGGCGCATTCACCATCAGCAAATACACTAGTGGTATGGATAGACGAAGTTGCTCAGATCAAACACCACATTCCACAGCTAACAACTACTTGCATGGAATAAAAATTATACTACTTAGAACTATTTTACTCTACCATTTGAATCGGAAGGACGAAGAAACCTTGCTAGCTACTCACAACAAAGACGAAATTCACCATCAATGAAAAACTCTTTTATTGAGAGAGTGTTCACAACAATTTCTTACAAAGTTTTCAAAGGGAAAACTTTCCCTCTTCTTCAAACTACACTATCAATCTATACTAAGTTACTCTAAGCTATCACCTAGTTGTCTCTCTACTCCGACTTCTACTCTAATTCTACTGTCTAAATAATACAAATGAGGGGGACTCCCCCTTTTATAGTTGGCCAAGTCCAACGGACGGCTCAGATTACAATCGGCTGGATGGCCCAGATTGTGCCACCTCAACCCTAAACAAGATTTTCCCTAAAAATCGCCACAAAGGAGAGTGGGATAATAAATGAGGCATTAATGTCCACCACCCTTCTAGAAGATTCTGTTTGTAGACGCTTTCACACTGTTCTTGATCTTCTTTCTTGACGTTGTTCTTCAACTTCTTCCTTGTCACTTGAGTCAATACTTAGCCATTTTCTTGCAACTTTTTCCTTCGAGGCCGAAATGTCATCTTAAATCACTCGCTTCATCACTCTAAATCATCACCGCCTAGTTTCGACGTTCCTCCTGCAAAACAAGCGAGGAGAGCATTAGAACACTTCATAATATAAATTCAACTTACTTACCTGATTTTTACTCTCTAACTCCCGAGGGTTCATCGTTTTTGCTAGCCAGCTTCGCGTTCAAATTCTTCATGCCTTAGCCAATTTTCCAACCCATCTTGCATTCTGCTCGGCGTACTTCACTTTGATATTTCATTCAACTCTTGAAGGCCTGGCGAAGCGCGGAAGACTTTAAAATCCATTCCTTGTTGAAGATCTTTAATACCCAGAAGAAGATTTTCTTTAGAACGTGTCGAATCCATGGGTACCCAACGAACGAGTTCATTTAATTTTTTTTGAATTTTGAACCTTAGAAAAAAAAATCAATTTTCATCAAATTTATTTCATCTCTTCACCCTTGAGCGTATTTCTTTGCTCTGACTTGAAAATATTCATCAACCCTGTGAAGCCGACACTCTCTGACTTTTCCACTAGCAACTTCATTCGTGCTTCAGGTAACTTTATCCCTTCAAGTCTAGGCGCAAATAGAGGGTCACACTTCAAGTTTTACATACTTAGAATATTTTTACCTCTCCACAAATCAAAGGCACAGTCAAGGGGGGTGAGGTTCAAATCTTCCATACTTAGCATATTTTCTAGCTCAACGCCTTGGAATCTTTCACTTTGCATGTATCACGCCTTGGAATCTCCACTTGCCTTCTAATACCTTGAGGGCGCATATGGCTAGGCAAGCTTCTAGTTTTCATAACTTAGAAAATTTCAAGGACTTTCCCCCATGACTTAGGCGTATTTAGCCCCTTGAAGTCTCATTTTCCATCACTTGATCAAATTCACCAACTTGTTTTCATCCTTTCCCAAGGGCGCATTAGGACCTCTCTACTTCAAATTTTTCACACCTAGAAAATTTTCTAAGTCACCTCCTTGCTGGGCGCATTTGTTTGGTCAGGCTTCCAATTTACATGTCTTGGGTGTTTTCCAGCTCACCATCATAAGCATGGGCGCATATTGAAGGGTCACATTCCATTTTTTGTGACTTATAAAATCTTTCTTGCACCCTCACAAGCTGGGCGCATTTCATACCTTGCACGTCCATTTTGCAACACTTAGAAAATTTCTCAACTACTGCACATTACCTTGGGCGCATTTAGGAGGTTGCACTTTCAATTTTGAACACTTAACATTTTATTCATCATCATCTCTTTCCAAGGGCGCAAATGAGGTCGTGTGCTTCAAATTTTCAACGCCTAGAATTTTTTTATCACCAACTAAGTGAGTCAAGGCGCATATGACCTCTGGAGCTTCAAATTTTGAGGAGTTAGAAACTTTTTCAAGTCTTCACCTTGAAGGGCGCATTTATCATGGTCTACTTTCATTTTTCAAACTTAGACAAATTTCTTGGAGCCTCTCACAAGTCAGGGCGCATTTCTTTAAGGTGATATTTAAGTATCAATACTTAGGAGAAAATAATATTTCATCAACTTGCATGGGCGCTTATTCCTCTTCCAACATCTTTGGGCGCACTTAGGAGGGTCTTCTTTAAATTCGAATGCCTTAGACAATTTTCTTCAACCTTCCACAAGTCAAGGCGCATTTGGCAGGTGCTACTTCAAATTTGTAACACTTAATGAACTCTTTACTCAATCTTCTTTCAAGGGCGCAAATGGGGGCTTAAGCTTCTAATTTTTTATACTTAGAAAATTTCCTCATGGCACCTTTCAAACTTGGGCGCATTTTGCTAGTGGAGCTTCCATTTCTCCTTAGAAAATTTTCAAGACTCTTGCCAGCTTGAGGGCGCAAATGGAGGGCTGAACTTCAAATTTCATAGAGTTAGAAAATTTTCCAACCTCCTCTCACTTCAAGGGCGCATCTAGAGGCAGCTACTTCCATTTTGTGAAACTTAGAAAATTTTCAAGATCTCTCTTTTACCCTGGGCGCAAATAAGACCCTCTACTTCAAGTTTTTGTACTTCGAAAGATTTCTTCATGGCCTCATCCAAGTCAAGGGCACATTTTACCCATGGAGCATCAAATTTTCATGACTTAGAAATTTTTCAAGCCTCCCTCTTTCTTCCTGGGCGCATTTTGACCCCAGAGCTTCTAATTTTCATACTTGGGAGAATTTCCACTAACCCTCAGCTTTTAAAGGCGTTCTTCACTGGCTGGACTTGAAAATTTATCAATTTCAGTGAATTTTCTGCTCTTTGCCTGATTTAGGGCAACTCGATCATGCTAACCCTAATTTGCTATTTTTGGAAAGTTTTTCAATTTTTTCAAGCTAATTCCAAGCTCCAAAAAGGCTGGATTTTGCTTTGTTCTGAACCTCGAGATGTGGTTGAGCTGTCTGCCCTGATATCTATGCACTGCTATTTTAGCAACTTACTAAAAATAGTAACTGCTCAGAATGTCTTCAAATCCCACGTGCTGAATGCCTGAAATGTGGTGGTCGTGGCTGGATGCTGCTTTTGCATGATTGTCTTGTCCTGCCCTTGAATTTAGGAAACCCTAATTCTTCCAGATCAACCGCTAAAAATAGTAAGTGTCCGATTTTCCATCCCTCTGGCAATTTTGTTCTTGAAATTCGGCCATAGTAGGTCCTCATCACTTGCTTGACCTGACTGCTGATGCCTTCCACGACATGTTTCCGGAGGTGGCTTACTATTTATAGCAACCTACCGCTTCAGACCTCCACAACCGATTGACTTGAAATTAATGACGCGCCTCACCACGGACTACTCGTCAGATCAACGATGCACCTCGACTTGCTATTTTTAGCCAATTCTCTAATCTGACTTACTATAAATAGTAAGTGCTCCGCTTTGTCTTGAAATTTTACCAGCCAGATAGCCCAAGGATGCTGACGCGGTGGTTTACACCGGGAAAATTCTGACTTTTACGCCACTTTTTAGTCCCAAAGCTGAACCCTAATTCGCTCGCATGCATATCAAATGCTCTGCTTGTCAGAGCGGCACCGCTGATCACCGATTGATTCTCAACTACTGAAGCATTGCCGTGACACTGCTAAAATAGTTCCTTACTGAAAGTGAGTATCTCCGTTTGCATGTCACACCATCGCGAAGCTCTCGAAAAACCCATCGAATCATCCAACATGCAAAAGAAACCCTGACATGCAAACCCTAAAAATAGCCCCGGAGGACTGAATTCTGAAAGTTGTCGTCTCATTTTGCATGTTATATCATCGCGGGTCTCAAAAAACCCAGAAGGAATATGCAGACATGCAAAGAAAAACTCTGATTGAACCCTGAATTTGTGCCGGAAGCTGGATGCTAAAAATAGAAAGTTGTCTGTTTCGCCAAATTTTGCACGCAAGTAGCTTGATGTGCCCTGAATGCAAGTGGACGGAATCAGAAATGCTGACGAATTGCCAGTAGTTGCACACTTACTAAAAATAGTAAGTACCTCAGAATCAGATGAAATTTTTGTGAAAACCTGCTAGAAGCACACTGACAATAATGTTAAGCTCAATTTTCAATATATTCACCCTATTCGACCTCAGACTGACCAAGAAAGATGAAACCCTAATTTCAGACTTGGCCAAATTTCACTTGTTAGGCTCAAAGACGGGAACGTCCCGGAAAGATAGACAGAACGAGAGAGAGACAACAGCAAAAACAAACCAACACCAAACCAAAAGCAAAGCCAAAATTAGGGGGTCCCCATTTGCAATGGGGCGATGTGTGAAAAACGTCACAACAGGTATCACTGATCCTCATATCCTTGAAGAAAGAGAAGGAGCAAATCAGAATCTGTGTTGACTTTCGTAGTCTGAATGCAGTGACTATCAAGGATCCATTTCCCATTCCCTTCACCGACTCAATTCTGGAAGAAGTTGCCGGGCATGAAATGTATTCCTTTCTAGATGGCTTCTCGGGTTACAATCAAATCAGTATCACGGAAGAAGACAAATTAAAGATGACGTTCGTGGTTGAGGACGGGGTGTACGCATACAACCGAATGTCGTTTGGATTATGCAATGCACCAGCTACATTCCAGAGGATAATACTCCACATCTTTGATAAAATGTCGGTAGGTAATTTCAAATCTTTTCTTCGATGACTGGTCAATCTATAGTGATAAGGAAAAACATTTGAAAGCTTTAGGCGAGTGCATGGAGTGGTGTAGAGCAACCCGTCTTGCCTTGAATCCGAAGAAATGTAGATTTATGGTGCCACAAGGGAAGCTGCTCGGACACATTGTGTGCAAAGCCGGGTTGAAAACTGACCCCGACAAGGTGCGAGTCATCGTACAAATGGAAGCTCCGGAGAACGTTAAAGGTGTGAAGTCCTTCCTCGGGCATGTGGGATACTATCGGAGATTTATTAAAAAATTTGCCCAAGTGTTGTACCCCCTCGACCTACTGACGAGGAAAGGCCAACCATTTATATGGGCTGCAGAACAGGAGAAGGCATTCCAGGAACTAAAGGATCGATTGATCAGCTCACCCATATTGATGTATCCAGACTGGGGTAAGGAGTTCCACATACATGTAGATGCCTCTAATTTTGCCATCGGAGCAACTCTAGCACAAGTGGGAGCACACGGGTTGGACCACCCGGTATTCTTTGCCAATCGGCTACTTTCAAAAGCAGAAAGGAATTACAGTATGACCGAGCGTGAGGCACTAGGAATGGTTTACTCCGTACAGAAGTTTATGCACTACCTCCTAGCCACGTCGTTCACTTTCTATGTGGATCACCAAGCCTTAATGTACCTGGTGAACAAGCCGATTATCCAAGGACGGGTGAGCAGATGGTTACTTTTGTTGCAAGAATTTACATTCACCATCATCGTACGGCCGGGAAAGAGCCATGTTATTGCCAATCAATTATCCAAAATCCGGTCGGGCGAACCCGCTGAGGGAGGGGTGAATGAAGACTTTCTGGATGCACACTTATTCCAGATTGCAATATTGCCCTCATGGTACAAGAAGGTTGGAGAATATCTGTCCACATCCACGTTCCCTAAAGAAATGCCACCAGCCGAAAGGAGGAAGCTCGTCCTAAAGAGCAAGACATTCCAGTTGATCTATGGCTTGCTGTACAAAATGGGACCTGATCAGATACTCTGGAGATGTGTCGTAGAAGAAGAGATACCCAGCGTACTAAAGGAGGCACATGAAGGACTGGCTGGCGGCCATATGGGACCAGATGCTACAGCAAGGAAAATTCTCTTGGCAGGTCTATGGTGGCCGACGATGCACACTGATGCTAAGGAGTGGGTTTTAGGCTATGACACTTGCCAGAGGGTCGGGAAACCATTGAAGCAGGACTTCATGCCACTGCACCCCTCACAGCCACAGGAATTGTTCGAACGATGGGGATTGGACTTCATTGGACCATTAAAGGTGAGTCAATTGCATCGATGCCAATATATTGTGGTCACTACGGAATATCTGACGAAGTGGGCTGAAGCTCGAGCATTGCCAGACAATACAGCGCAGAGTACGGCAAGATTTATCTATGAGCAAATAGTGACACGGTACGGCATTCCCATTCGGATCACGAGTGATCGTGGAGGGCATTTCGTTAATCATGTTATTAGGTTGATGACGACAGAGTTCTGAATTTTTCACAACCTATCGAGTCTGTACTACCCGCGAGCTAATGGCCAAGCGGAGTCTACAAATAAGGTGCTCGTATCAGTTATTCACAAATCATGTGGCGTGGAAGAAGTTGACTGGGAAGAAAGGTTACCAGCTGTCCTATGGGCATATCGTACAACGTACAAGGTAACAATGGGCCACACGCCCTTCAATTAATGTACGGTCAGGAGGTAGTGATGCTGATGGAGTACATGGTACCAAGCCTAAGGATAGCCGTCGAGAATCGATTGGGTGATACTGAAAGCTTAAAAGAAAGACTATACCAACTGAATAAGTTGGATGAGCGAAGGGTGATGGCACAATGGGCAACGGAGAATATGCAGCGGCGAAGGAAGTATTGGCACGACAAGCACCTCCGGCGAATGAATTTCCGACCGGGACAGTTAGTTCTGAAATATAACGGCCGTAACAAGATCAAGCCAGGGAAGTTTAAAGTTCGTTGGTTGGGACCGTTCCGAGTACGGGAAGTAGGTGACAATGGTTCTATAAAGTTAGAAAATCTAGATGGGTCACTGATATCGGAGGCAATCAACGGATCAAAGTTAAAGCCATATCAGGAGAGAGGAGAAGAATACTATCGCCATCAACATGTTGGGCTATGCCACAAAGGAAGATTGGCCTGTGCAAAGTGAAGGCCCGAGAGAACAAGACTGGGGACTAGGAGGTCCCGGATATGTAGCAGATGATGTCTGGGCAGAATCAGGCCGAGATCAAATAATTGAAGGTTGGCAGAGAAGCAAGTGGAAGGAATTGCAGTACCACGGATACACAAGCACCTAACTAATGCAGTGTTCGGAACCCCTGCCCTATCGCGTCGAATGGGGGGACACTGGCATTATGTAGCCCCTTACGAAGGAGTAAAACGAGGATATGTAGCCAAGGAATTGGACACGGAAGCCCAGGCGGAAAAAGAGAAACAAGAAGGCCAAGAACATGATGAGTCTCAAAAGGATGACGAGGAGGATTGGGACGATGAACAATGGGAAGCTTACTTCGAGAAAAAGGCCCCTTGCTTAAAGACAGTGTTGAGGACAGAAGATACATTTGTGTCAACGGTGGACGGGTATATAGAAGATCTTCTGAAACAAATGCGTCGAGAAAGAAGAAAAGTACCAAGGGTTAGGAAGATAGCAACTCAAGAAGGACTCTGGAAAATAATTCCTAACCTGGCGGGACCACCAGCAGTACAAGGTGATGATGTTACATGGTATCAACAATACAGCGGAAGATACATTGACGGAAGTTTTCGAGGTATTGGTCCTGCCCCTTTACTTGATAAATGGTTCGATATAGAGTATATAGGAACGTGCTGTGAGGAAGAATGTTATAAAAGGCCACCACACACATGTAAATGGTACTACACTTCGGAATTAAATGTTCGGGAACACAGTGAAACAAGAGGGATGAAAAGAAAAGAAGAGAGAAGGGAGGAGAGAGAAAATGAACAGAAGTTGAAAAAAATAAAAATAGAAAGAAAAAAAGCTATGCGACATCAGAAAATAAAGGAAAATGAAAGAGTAAATAAGGAAGAACAAGGCGAATGGGGAAAAAAGAAAGAAGAAAAAAATAAAAGAAATATGAAGGAAGTCAGAAAAGAACATAAAAGAAAGGAGAAAAAATTAAATAATAAATTAAACGACTTGGACACCAAGAAAAAGGTATTAAAATGCGAAAAATTAAAATACAAGTAGTCATGAGAAGAAATGGGCGCCTAAGGGAGAAAGTGATCAAATTAAATAAAGTTGGAAATAAAATAAATACAGAAACCCCAATCGTACGGCCATTTAAAGATGAGATAGCTTGGAGAAAGGGCAAAATACAGCGAAATCACAAAGGGAGAGAAGAGAACAAAAGTCCGTAAGGATTTATCAGTAGCAGAGGCATGTCAAGCACAGGGAAGGAGATCGTACGGCACCCTCATCAATTTCTAAGTCTTGAGGTCGTACGGCCTTTAAAGGATCTCCAAATCGTACGGCTGTCACAAGTCTTCACAGCGTACGGCATCAGCACATCAGGCGATTTTGGTGAAGTTCCTCAAGGCATACGACATTCACCAGTCTTTCAATCCGTACGGAATTCACACAGGTGCCAGGTCGTACGGAATTCACAGAAGCCCAAGGCCGTACGGCATTTGCAAGATCTCCAGGTCGTACAAAATTCACAGTGTCCAAGTCGCAGGGAATTCACCAAGTCTTCAGGCCATACGGATTTCTCAGAGTTGCCAGGCCTTACGAATTTCTCAGAGTTGCCAGGCCGTATGGATTTCCCAGAGTTGCCAGGCCGTACGGATTTCCCAAAGTTGCCAGGCCGTACGGATTTCCCAAAGTTGCCAGGCCGTACGAAATTTAACAAGTTCTCTGGTCGTACGGATTTCACTCCTCTCACATCGTACGGCCATTCAGTCAAAGCGTACGGCCCTCCAGTCAAAACATACGAAATTTCCAGAGTTGCAGAGTCGTACGGATTTCACAGATCTTTCAAGTCGTACGAATTTTTCAAGTGTGCCAGGTTGTACGGCCCTCTCAGGACGTACAAGGTTGCCAGAGTTGTTAGGTCGTACGGCCCTTCTAGACACAGAATCTCCAAGCCGTACAAACTCAGTCTCTCCAGGGCGTACGACATTTCCATCCTTTTTCAGGGTTTTGGCAGTTTTGGTTGGTACGGCAAGAATTGGAGTCCGACAATTTGGATAGTTTCGACAGTTTCGGTAACCGTTTCAAAGGTTATAAAATCGGCTGGCACCGCCGAACTGACAGCAAAATGGACAAGGGAAAGAAGGCAATGCAGCATAGGCTGAAGGTAGCCTCAGCAGGGAAACGGAAGATGGATGCTAATAATGAGACGATGGCATGGGAGAATCTTACTGGCAACAAGTGCATACAGTGGTGGCGAAGCACTCCCGATGACCACTCCTTGAAGGTTGCACTTCAGCACGCTCGGGTAGACAAAGCTGTGATAATGCCTTTCTTCAATTCTCGGGAGTTTGAGCCTTGGCTAAAGGCGATGGTGGACAACTATTGCAGGCATACGCACAAATCGACAATTGATTACAGAGGATGCTCAGTCACCATTTCATTTTGGCCACAAGACTTCGAGCGAGTGTTTGGCGTTCCAGCTGCCGGAATAGGGGTTAACAAACCCAAGAAAATGACACAGCAGCACAAGGAGGTGTTAATCAAACAAGTGTGTCGCAGTGATCTAACAGCGGAGGAACAGGAGACCATATGGAACACAGGTAACAAGGGCCTCCGGAAACACCATCTAGCGTTGGCCGAATGGAAATGCCTGATGGACTTAATAAAATGCCGACTCACAGGTGCCAGCCGAGCGTCGGATATTGCTATCTAGATGGTGGACTACATGGTTGAACTCCACGTCGGCCAAGTATACAACTGGGCGAGGCTACTTGCAGAGAGGATGAGAGATTTCTTATTGCAGAGGCATAAGGCTTTCTACATGACCCAGCATGCTATAGCCCTCTTTCTCGACGTCGTTCACACACAGGTGCTCGAAGGCAAATGGGGTCGATTGCAGCCACTCACCCACCTAGATCCTGGGTTGCTGACAGTATTTTCCTGGTCGAAACTGGAAGCGAAGCAAATTGGCGAGGGCACGGCTTCAGGAAAGAAGAGAAAACGGAAGGAAGCATCGGTGGAAGAGGAAACATCAGCGGAGGAGGCCTCTGAATAGAGTGATGCATCGGACAGGGATGAGCCCATTGATTTATCTTCCTCGTCCTCGGAGTCTAGTCCACCGGTCGATGAGGAGGTCTCCGTCGCCATCAGTGGTCAGGAAGCGGGGGAGATCGACATACCAGTATTGCAGCCAGCAGGGTTTACTCTTCCAGCACCGCTAGCCAGGGAGAACACACACTCAGTGACATTCACTCTTCCTGTTTCGCTAGTTGGAGCCGAGCGAATGTTGAGGGTAGCTACCTCATTACCTGGTGCATCGCCAGGATGGGCACCACTTGCCACCACGACATCACAGGGGGCAGCCACTGTATCGGCAGGTTCCACTGCCTCTGTCAAGATATTGCCAGCAGCCTGTTCCCGTACACCACCGCCAGGTTCGGCAGCGTCAGGAGTGGCAACTTCAGTAGCAGGAACTTGGGGAACGATTGCGGCCACTGAGGAGACTACCCCAGCCCCAGGAGCACCCGAGGTAGCCTAGATTGATAGTTGGTTGGGATCAGTAGGCCTCACCTTAGAAGTGGCCGAGCAGCCAGAACAATAGAAGAGTCCCTCAGAGGGACTAGGGGATGAGGAAGGGCTAGTCGTTCACACTCAGCAAAGTGAGACGGCCAGACTTGTCGAGGACGCACTTGCACACCTTGAGGCTAGAACAGAGGAGGAGCCAAGGACGGCCATACAGGAGCCTCAGTAGATAGTCGGGGAACCGCCCCAGGAGGAGGTAGAACCTTTTACAGCTCTCGGCGATGAGAACGAGGAGGGTGACTCCACGGAGGGATTTGTTGTGGAGATGTCACAACCAGACCCATCAGACCCACTAGGCACAGTGCAACGATATGTACAGGAGCTAGAACATATGGGCAGGTTAATGATCCGAGTGGGATAGGTTTCTAGAGACCTCAGGATTGGCCGATCTCCTCTAGTGGGCCAGGAAGTTCAGCGCATCTGAGGATTCGTGCAGATGGGGTGTGAGGCTGAGTTCAAACGGAAATTCGGCGAGGAATGGCCAGCAGGAGAGACTTCTGCAATGATGAGAGCCTGGTGGGGTCGATCACCGAGACTAGCAGGGAGAGACGCAGGGGTTCTGGAAAACTTATATCACATAGAGCTTGCCTTTCGGGATGTCTTTCTCCTCATGAAACGCCAAGTATTTGCCATTGAGGTAGCGGTATCACGAAGAGTGGAAGCCTATAGACTCCTACAGAGGATTAAGGAGGAGTCCACTGCTACCATAAAGAACATCCAGAATGACTTGGCCGAACAAACTCGGCTTGCCAGTGAGAGGGGTGCTCAATTGGAAGTCTTGGAGCCTCGAGTGGCCGCCCTGGAGGAGGAAGCAAAGCAGAAAGAGGAAGCATGGGAGCAGTGAGTAAAAGCATTGGAGGATCAGTTGGCTGAAAAAGATGTTGATTTGGCGGCTAAGAGTGCAGAGGCAGAGAAGGCAAAAAGTCAACTGATGGAGGCAGCCCATATGGTAAAGGCTGCGAGGGAGAGGGAGATACTGGCCGATCGGCAGCTTCGCACACGTACCAAGGAGGTGAGGCGACCGCGAGCGGAGCATTCTTCTACTACTCCGATGTCGTCTGTGCATCCAGGGATGCACTCACTTTCCCCTACTTCTCATTGAACTTGTCTTTCTATATGTATGTCGTCTGGAAGACTTCTTTTGTGGGGGGGATGATGTTAGCAGTATATTTTACTTTGTTGTCGGCCGTAGTCGATCTTGGTCGTAGTCGGCCAATTTCTAATAAAACAATAGTTAGTGAGAATAAAACATGTCATGTACTTTCGGGTAATCAAGTCCCAATTAGTGTTAATATTAATGTTGTTACGAAACGTCGTGTCGGTTGGTTATCTAACCACCGCCGAGCGTTATATGTAGTATGTTGGGATAGTCGGGGAGGAGTTATGTGCCGATGGTTATATTGTTAAGCACTGCTGATACTCTTTGATTGTACATGATTTTTCTGATAATGAATGAAGTTTCTGGCATTCAAACATGATATCTTTCTGGTTACTGTTTTATTCTATGTTCTGCACATGACCAGTTTGCCAATAGTACGTAAGATTTGAATTACATTCCGTAGGCAAACATCATCCTACCCTACCACTTGTGCCCAAAACACTTATCTATAGGTTTACAAAGAATACATTTTTTTGGGGATTTTAGAATAATTATTTTTTATCCAAGAAAACAAAGTTTTAAAGAAAACCTCGAAAAATTATAGACAAAGAAGAAATAAAGAAACTTCAGCGATGAGAAGGCTGAACCATTGTCACTGACCAGGACATGAGGACATCCAAATCTTGTCACAATATTTTCTTCAAGGAATCTGATAACCACCTCCGACGTGCACTGCTTCAACGCTTGAGCTTCTGTCCATTTAGTGCAGTAGTCTGTCGCTGTCAAAATATATCTGTGCTGTCCTGATGACGGCGGATTGATCGTACCAATAAAATCCAAACCCCATTTTGCGAATGGTCTCACTTCAATCACTGGTTGTAAAGGCATAGCGGGATGCCTTCCTCTATTAGCCGCTGTCTGGCATACGTGACAAGCCTTCACATGTTCATATGTGTCTTTGAAGAGCGTGGGCCAATAATATCCAGCTCTCAGGATTTGATGAGCTGTGGCCAAACTTCCTCCGTGTCCGGTTCCAAACTTCTCATGGAAGTGTTCCATCAACTGTTTTGCTTCTTGTTTTCCTACACATCTCAAATAAATACCTTCATAGTTCCTCCTGTAGAGAACTGATCCTTGAAGCATAAATCTTTGGCTCCTCATTCTCAATGCTCTCCGCTGGACTGGATTCAAATGGCGAGGACATCTATGATTCAACAAGTAATATACCGTGTCGTCGTACCATTCTCCAGGGGACACTTCCTCTAATACATAAGCTCGTTGAACCAATTCTGGGCCAACCATGCCGATCGTTTGGGCCAAAGCCTGTCCTCTGACTAACTTCATCGGCTCTATCTCAATATCATATTCTTGCAAAGTGGCGACCCACTTTCCTCTTCTTTCACCTAACTCATTCTGCATCAATAAAATCTTCACCGTGGCGTCTGGAACAATCGCGTGGATCTTGCTTCTCAGGATGTAATGTCTAAATTTCTTGACGGCCTTCACCAAAGCATACGCTTGCTTCTCAATGCTTGGGTATCTTAACTCTGCTTCTTTCAAGGGTGAGCTCATAAAGGCAATTGGGTGCTCATCCTTCTCTTCAGTTCTTTGAGTTAGTACTGCGGCACATGTGTGCTCTGAGGCAAATGAATACAGATAAAAAGGCTTTGTATAGTCTGGACTGACCAGCACTGGAGCGTCCACTATAGCTTGCTTGATCTCATCAAAAGCCTTCTTTGTTTGTGGGGTCCACTCAACCTTTGCATCTTTCTTCAACATTGCATTCAGTGGCCTTACTATCTCGGCAAATCCAGTTATAAATTTTCTGACAAAATTGATCTTCCCGAAGAATGACCTCAATTCTTTCTGAGTGCCTGGCAAACCAATCCTTGAGATGGCTCCAATACGTTCAGGGTCAATTGATATACCCTTTTCTGAAATAACGTGACCCAACAGTTTACCTTCGGTGACTCCAAAGATACATTTCTTAGCATTCAGAGAAACACCGAATCTTCTACATCTCCGAAATATTTTCCTCAAATCCTCAACGTGATTCTCAACGTGATCTCTTTTCTTCGAGAACACCGTTAGGTCATCCATGTAAATTATAATGCACTTTCCGACAAGGTCTCGAAAAGCGATGTCCATTGCTCTCTGGAAAGTGGCCCCTGCATTGATTAAGCCGAAAGGCATTCTTCTATATGCAAAGGTTCCCCATTTGGTGGTGAACGCTGTCTTCAATCTGTCTTCATGTTCAACCATCACTTGGTTGTAGCCCGAGTATCCGTCCAAAAAGGACATCATTTGTGAACCATTCACTATTTGCAACACCTCATCTAATGAAGGCAAGGGATAGTTGTCTTTCTCAGAGGCCCTATTCAAATTGCGGAAATCTACGCATAATCTTATCTCTCCATTCTTCTTTCTGACAGGCACGAGATTGGCGACCCACGTGGAGTGCCTCACTGGAAAAATAATTCTGGCCGATAGGAGCTTCTTGACTTCTTGATAAATCAATGGTTCTAGCAATGGATTCACTGGCCTCTGCCTCTGCCTAAATGGCTTGCTTCCTGGTTTTAGTGGTATTGTATGTGTAATCAGTGATGTATCATATGTCTTTAAATCTTCATATCCCCAGGCTATTACTTCGGGAAACTCTTTCATAACCTTTAAGATTCCTTCCTTTTCTTCGGGTGTACAAACCTTTCCAATGAACACATTCTTCACTTGTTCACTTGTTCCTAGATTGACAGGTTCGCAATCATTGCCTTGCGTGTTTTGATTTCTGCTTAATCTGTCAGTATCAAATAGCCTTTCCAATTCGACCATTCCTTTTGGGATTACATTAGTCTTCAAATTCAATATCCCTTCTGTATCATATTCAGCCTCTTCAGTATCTTCCTCATCTATGATTTGTGCTTCAAACACTCCTGAGTTTGCGAGAAAATCCAGAATCTGCTTGTCGTCTTCGAACACTTGAAAATTCTTTATGTTATCAGGGATTGCCGGGGTCGAAACCAACTCTACTGTGAACTTCTTTAATCCCTCCATTGCCAATGGTTCCAAAGAACTGGCAGCTTGTGCCAAAGAGTTTGCAACGGTATTTTTAGATCTGTATACTTGCTTTATGTTGAATGCATCAAAACTTTCTATCAGGTCCCAGACTCTGTTCCGATAGCGGCTCAATCTCTTGTCATGGCAGGCGAACTGCTTCCTTACTTGTCGGACCACAATGTCAGAATCTCCAACAGCATGTACAATCTTAGCTCCTTTCTGAATTGCAAGGAGTAATCCATGGATCAAGGACTCATATTCAGCAACGTTGTTGGTGCATGAAAACTGGAGCCTATAGGAACCCAAATAAGCTTCTCCTGTTGGGCTAACCAATTCAAATCCTGCTCCGTTTCCTTTCTTTGACTTTGATCCATCAAACCTTAAAGTCCATATTTGATCATCTGTAGGGGCGCTGGGAGACTGAACACGTGTCTCTTCTTGATTGCAGACTTCTGGAGTCTTTTCTTTATCTTTTGACTGAGTCGTATCATTTCTTGAAACACTATTCTCTTCATTCATCTTTTGATATTCTATTAAAATCTCCTTTTCTTCATTCATCTCTTGATGTTCTGTTAAAATCTCGTTTTCTTCTTGATGTTCTTCTTGTAGTGGAGTGTGGGGAACAAGCCTTGCAACTTGTTCTAGTGCCACCTTGCACAGGGCGCAAGTGATCTCTGAATGAAATGCTTCGTGTATTCTGCACCAGTTGGGAAGCAGTAGATTTTTAATTGAAGCATCTTTCCCTAACTCTGTTTCTTGTTTCACACTGTTCAGGACAAAGTCCCTGAAATTCTCAAATGTTCCTCCACCTTCACTATCACTTGTGTCGCTTTCAATCAAGACCTCGGTGGAGCTGATGGTGTCTTCTAAACATCTTCCCTCACTTGAACTTTGCAGCATCAATACTTCCTGCTTCACAGGCCTATACGAACCTAAATCAGTCTGTACGAACATGATCTCATTATCCTCTCCATATTCCGTGATCATCAGCTTCAATCTTGGTGTACTTTCGACCTTGATTTGATTTGGGACTCCCTTCCACGGAAGCCACATGTGGGAGAAGTCTGTTGCAATGTATCCATTCAATTTTCTTGCCCAGTCCCGGCTCAGTAACATGCCGTACCCATCCGGTATGTCAACCACTGATATGTCTATACAGCTCTGGATTCGAGGATCAGCTGACAACTGCATATGAATATTATTTAACTCCCCAACCACTGGTACTTCGGTCTTATCAAGTTGGGTCACCTTCTTTGTAGTATGCAACGGGACTATACCCAACCTTTGACACACCTTCAATGGCATGACGTTGCTAGAAGCACCGGAATCAATCAGACAATTGTGTAATAACTTCCCAAAGATTCTAACTGATACCAAGAACGGGGCTGGCTCATCTTTCCCCTGATAGAACACAACTGGTTTCTTCTTTTCCTCGGGTACAATGCTCTTTCTTTCATTCTTTTCATCCCATGGTGAAACTTGATTATCACGGGTGACCTTCTGGGTCTGCTCTTGCCTTTGTTCTGCGGGCAAACTGAATCTAACTCTTCTCTTATCCTCGGTCCTTGGCTTCTCAGGTTCACTTGAAGACCCTTGTACTACCCCCACAAAACCTTGGGACTGCTGTGGAGCTTCCCAAGCGTTGAACGGCGCGTAAGGCACTTCCTCTACCATGTTTGCATTCTGCACAGGACGGGATTGTACATTTACTGGAGGATTCCTTGATGAACTAGGTGCTTCCTGAGGTGTACTCTTTGCAACCGGTGTCTCATATAGGCTTCCCAAAATTGTGTCTCTAACTTCAGAGATTTTCATCAACTCATACAAGGGAAGACTAACCTTTATCTTCTTAACTTCTTCTAGCACATAGGAACTTAATCTTTTCATGTCATCTCTTGGAAGATTGTCCTTTTGAGGACGTTGCATCACGTGGATTGGCTGTTGCTGGACAGTTTGTTGTCCATTTTTGTTCTGCATCATATTCTGTTGTCTGTATTCCGGAGAATCCCTAGGCAAATTCGGATTATTGCTCGCATTTGGATTCGGCGGGGTTGCGAAGTTATTCGGAGGAATAGAGGACGTCAAAGGCTCTTTCTGGTGATAAGTCCTCTGGTACACCTTAGGTGCTGCTCCTCCGGAAGTCTGGAATGCTTGCACCTCTCTACTCCCTTCTACCAAAACACTGTTATTGAGAGGTGGGAAAATGTAGTTACCCTGGTCATATGGCTCCTCTGAATAAGTACCTTGAACTTCTGAATACGTTTGAGCCTCTGAATAAACTTGAGCTTCCTCATAAACTTGAGTATCTGGCGCCTCCACGGGACCGTTAGCCGAAGCTGGTGGAAATCCATAATTAGCTTCCGGTGGCGCGTAGTTTTGGTATTCGGACACAAGATTGACACTTTCTATGATTA
>VDFB02177660.1:0-11232 GCA_007258455.2 Sequoia sempervirens | reverse complement strand
TGCGAATGCAATCGAGATTACTTTTTCCTAACTGACTTGCAAGGTAATTATATTTGTGATTTAGCTCTAATTTTTATTTATTTACTCCTTTAACAAATAATCATGAGAATATCAATTACCATATATAGAATGAGAGTGAATAATATAATATTATCTCTTCTATACTCAAACTAACAATCCCAAACATAACTATTAAATTTCCAACTTTCTTATTAACATAATCAATAATCTAAAATCTTCCCATTTAAGATTTCCAAATTTACTATCCAATGTCGCCATTTATTAATAGACAAAACACGTGCTTTCTAACATTTGTATATATATATATATACAAATTTTTCCTACATATATAAACATTCATAACAAAAAATATATATAAATATAAATATAATTTCTTATATATATATGAATATTCATAAAAGTCAATTCACATACAAATAAAATATGAAGACTTTTAATTTGCTAACTTAATCTAAACATTCGGGATATCAGAAATGTGACACCGCAAAAGGTAGCATATTGGCAACATAAACAAAACAGAATATAAAAGATCATACCACCTTATCATCGGCAGCGTTATCTTTTATTTTCAATGTAGACCATCATTAATTCCACAAGGAATAATAACATCATGCATAGTGCCTAACAGAGATGGACAATAATTAATCGTTTTCTTCTAATTTTGGAATAAAACAATTAAATAGAAACCTTGCTATAAGTTGACTGTAAAACGCATAAACGAAACTGTTTAACATGGACGGTTATCGTATATGGGCTCTGATTTGATTGCATAAGGAAAAGGAGAGCTTGAGCATTCACAGGAAATATATATACAATGAAGAATTTGGGCGCAACATTTTGTAATGTCTAATGAGCAGCATTAAAATAGATTGCAAAGGCATCAAGCTGGAAAGGATAGCACAACAACAAGTAAATGATAACCATTTCCATCATTTACAACTGCGGCAATGCTCTTATGGAGGTTATTGGCGATGCTAAATGATACAGACTAAAAAATAGGCAGCTTGCACTAATATAATTTCAAGCAAGGTAATTGGCAGGTGTAAGACAAGTTCGCTACCACTTCCATGATGGAAGCTATGGAATAGAGTATGTGCGACCATCAAGGCCGGATTGAAAGAAGAATTGTAGATCAAGGTATGGAGTCGTCATTACTAATGTGGGAAATAAACGCAGGGGAAGGAAAGCACCATGTGCAAAATCAGGTACCAAGCATAAAGAATAAGCACCAAATGGATTGCGCAAGGAAGCTCCCCAAATTAATGAAGCACTCTGGCATTGTAAGCTTGCTTGTGTTCTAGCATATACATATTGGAGCTGCGCAGTTTTGGGTGGGTGAGGACCACTTTAATTCTAATGCATATACATCAAGACTTGTAGCGCTGACCATAGGGAGGGAATACCACATACCAAGCGATGTTCGAAGCCAAAGAAGAGCATACCAATGCATGAAGGTGGGGAAAAAAAAAAAGAACAAAACTGATAGCAGCAAATGCGTTGGTAAATATGCATGCAACGGTGGAACAAAGACATAGCATGCGCACCTAACTCAACAGTTAGCCAACTAATACAGATTACCCTGAATTTACACAAGGACAGGATAACATCGAAGTTAACAAAAAGACAAAGTGAGTCTTATGACTCATGTTCCCAATGCGAAGTTCATAAATTGATTATAAGACACAGAATGGCAATAAACAAAAAGATATATTTCTTCGCCGGTGATTATAAGGATTCAACTTCTAGCCTAAATACTTCAACACTAGGAGACTTGCATATCCGGAGACTTAAATGTTTCAGAATGAATAATGCCTCGTCCCTCCTGAAATGACGGTGCTGCCTGCCCCAGAATACTCTAATAATTTTCTGTTCCCTCATCCAGAAGATAAATGACAGATCTAGATGCGACCAAGGCTCTGCAATGCAACAGACATCTTCCTTAAGCTCCAGGGGCAGCATGCCACAGCTTCCTC
The DNA here is from genome assembly GCA_007258455.2 of Sequoia sempervirens. NCBI lineage: Eukaryota > Viridiplantae > Streptophyta > Pinopsida > Cupressales > Cupressaceae > Sequoia > Sequoia sempervirens. The sequence continues at coordinate 9,238 of VDFB02177660.1, read as the reverse complement.
TACAAAAACCCACCACATCCCCAAGCATAGTCCTTCGCATGGCTTGCTATATCAATTATCCTCATATGCGCATAGTCTATATGATTAGAACCAGGAGGACGCCTGCCATGCACATAGTTGTAAAACCATCTAATGCCAGCCCAAAACTCACAACAGTTAAAAGCCCAACAACTGTCCCAAAAAGGAGGGCTCCTACAGGTATCAATATGGGGCTTAAAAGGATCAATACGTGGGCCAAAAGCACCAGGGCCACTGTAGTTAGGCCTGCCAGAAATAGCATAACTACCCCCGATGTGACCAGGGCTGCAGTACCTAAAACCTGGGTGGAATTCGATGTGTAGTCATGGCTTTTACTCCCCATTCCGTGATATCCTTCAGCCATCTTACCCCCCCGCAAAAGGCTTCAGAACTCCCCATCTATCGTTGACTTGGGATAGTATATTTTTTTTAATTTTGATTTTTGTTTTTATTTTTACTTTCTTTGTTTTATTTATTTATTTTTGCTTTAAAACTCAATTTGAAAATATTATTTTATCCCTATCTCATTCACTTAGTTTCCTATTTCCATATTTAATAAATTACATCTTCTTTTACTAATAAATCTCCACCTTTTCTATTTTTATTTTATTTTTTTGTTTTAACAACAGTTTCAATCTTATCCTCTTATTTATTTTAATACAGTAATTAAAATAATTATCTCTTCCCATGTTTTGTTTCTATTTCTACCTTAGCTTTGAAATCTTTTTAACCTTTTATTTTAAAATTACATTATTTAATTTTAATCATTAAAATACTAATCAAATTTACCGCACTATAATTATATTAAATAGAATTAAATGTATCCATCTTAAAACAGATTTAGTTCCTTTAGTTTATCATCAATTTAGGTTTCTTTTCAATCCTTTTAAATCAATTAATTCAATTACTCCAGGCTAATCGATATCGCTAAATCACCTAATTCAAATTCCCATAACCATATGAATCGAGAAACACAATGTGACAACATAATTCTCAAACGAACATATTCAATAACAACATGACCGCACAACAAACCACTTACTTGAATAATAGTGACGACCAAAACAGAGGGCACTACATCCTCCCCCCCTTAGGCATCGACTTACTCCTGGAAGTTGAGCTCAAGCACAAACCGTAAACTAAAAATAATCTTAACAATTATAAGCACAATCACACAATAACAAAATCACCAATTAAACACCGTCAAGTAAGCCAGGAAAATTAAACAATCCAAAAATAAGGAAATGATACCAAAATGAAAGTGGTGACGGAGTTGCACCCAAAATGACTTGCCAAACACAAGGACGGATGATGAACCAGGTTGGGGAAACTTCTTGTCAGCTCCTATTTTCCACATCAGACCCATTGGGTGTTTAGGATGCTCGCCCTGTCCTGACAATGCAGGTGGAATCGAGACTTAGTTCCTACAATCCTGCATGCAAACAAACGTCGTGCAAAGTACATATATATATCAAATCAACCTAGTGTAGAGGGAATTGCAATGTTGTATGCCTCTCACAAATGAGTGATACAACATCGTCCTTCTAGCACACTATCATCAATGAAACATCATAAATGATCATTAATACAATTACTAATCAAATGAAAACATTTTATTATGTCCAGATGCTAAACATAACCAATTAATTACCTTCATCCTCGAGATTTGAAACTGACCACCTGAAAATCATAAACTACGGTGGAAACATAACACATTAGTACTAAACATTCAAGAGGATTCTTTTACCATTGATATGCCACATCTCCATAAAACACAACATAATTATCGACACTAGCACATATTCTCATTAAACATCATCATTTTCACACAAAACACTCTGCTTCAATCATTATTCAACACCAAATCTCACAACAATTTTTAACAAAAGACAAAATTTCAGACCTTCACAGATTTAGGAAAAACATAATCCATCACTCAAGGCCAACAAAAGGAAAATTCCATGCACGCATGACATAATCACACACAACAAAAAAAAATTCACATCACTTGAAACTACATCATACAATGATACAAGGGTCCATAGCGCATCCCCGATAGGAAGGATATCGGTGCATTGCGCACTACACCGAGGGTCCTATCCTTTCCCATCGGTTTCCTGCACCACCTACCCGACACAAGCTAACGGAGGAAACTTAGGTTCACAACAAACACAACAAAAAAAAGAATTTGAAACTCCAGGGACTAAACGCAAGGTTACATAGTGAGCACACATAGTGCCCAGTGTATGAACCTATGCTCTGATACCACGTTGTAACGCCCCGTCGTGCGAACCCCAAAGGACAACTCAAGCAACAATTACCACACATTTTTTTTTTAAAGTAAAACTAACATGCATGAGATGCACAAACGTTATGTCATGAAAACTAATTTTATGAACCCAATATCATTTATGTCCCTTGGGGTACACGAGGATACATTACGAAACTTAATGCCATACATCAATGATAAAGAATGAAAACCAAATCTAATCCATGACAAAGCATATATATAAACCATCAACAAGAACCATTCACTTAAATAAATACAATACTTTGAATAACGTCTGATATGGATCCATCCACACAAGGTTCACCAATGATAAATATTACATCACATCCTTTTCATTACTTTACATTGTTCAAGTCTTACAATGATACAAACATGTTTCCCAATATGAGTAGGAACCACATAATAAGATAAGATGATACATCAGAAAGATAATAACAAGGTAATGTAACTGGCTCCAAGTCAAATACAACTCTGGAGTCGCTGCAACAGCACCAATCTGCACCTCTCGATCCTCGACTGGGGACCCAATGGAGTGCTTAGCACGTTCCACCCGACCACGTGGGTCCGAAGACCCACCCCCCGTGCTAAGGAGCTGACAAGAAGAGACCTCAACCAAGAACACCAAAAAAAAGGGAACCACAAGACTCAACATCATACAAAGGTATCATGAAACTCACGGATTACAATGACATAATCAACAACACTCATGAGTCAACAAATCAAATGAAACTATGAAACTCATCACAATTAACCCAAGCAACAACAATTAAGAAAATCACCAAGGAGCATCCATAAGTCATTTCCACAAGAATCTGAAACAACATAAAGACTACAATATCTAGAGGCGACAAGAAACAAGAACAAGGGTGTAAAGTCGGGAGGGTCATCGCATAGCTCTCATGGGATCCCCTGGCACTTCCTCCAACTGAGGCGCCGGCACCCATCTGTGGATTCCCTAGCCCTCGAGAACAACATAAAGATACAATAACCAGAGGCAACTGCAACCAAGCACAAGGGTGTCAAGTGGAGAGTGTCATCGCATAGCTCTCATGGGATTCTCCTGGCCCTTCCTCCAACTGAGGCGCCGACACCCATCTATGGATCTCCTGGCCCTTCCTCCTAACTGAGGCGTCGGCACCATAGGGTAGCTGATGCAGAGCCAATAGTCACTCGTGAAGACGAGACTATGACTATGCCGACCACGGCCTTCTCAGTCTATCACTAGTCTAGGGTAGCCCTAGTGCATAGCCGAGGAATCCAACGTTTTATTATCTTGTGTTTTTAAACTACCCAACCCCCTAAATCTATTGTTTAGGTTATCACTTGTTTACTACTCTTTCGGGGGTTATCCTGAGCCCTTCCTCATCCTGAGGCGCCGGCGCCCATGAAGAGCCACTCTCCCTAAGACCCCTAACATAAACCAAACTAGGCAAGGGTTGTACCATATCCGATAAAACAAGTAATCTCAAGACCAACCCACGCGAGGCATTATCCATCTCGCTATAAACACATAAACAAGGACTCAACAATTCATGTACAACCCTTTTAAAATCATGATATCGAAACGCCTGCCACATCAAGGGCACATAAAGAGAGAACATTAACTGACAATCATCTCAAGCCTCTGTAAACCAAAAGAATGGCAATCCACAAATGAGGGTAAAATGAAGAAACAAGAGTTGTCAATGATACAACTTCAAGCCAACTTCAACACCAACCCAATGAATAAAGACTCTTCAAATCAAAAATTAACTCAAGACAAAAGTCATATCTAGATGGAATCCTCATGATTGATCGCCATCACAACCAAGGCAACACTGTTAAAACCAACTCACAATAACCAACACACCTACATACAAAATATAAGTGGAAACATCACTTCAACACATTCCTTTTATTCAAACAAATTCCACACGTAACAAAAATCCACAATCTCCTAATTTTACCAATCAACACTTAAGTAAAACAAATGGTAAATAACCTAAATGAGCATGAAATCAGCATACTATACATTTCATTGGTTGAGTGATGAAAATAAAAGATCATCTCATTGATCTATTAAGTGACTCCTATTATTCAAAAGTAATTTTAACTTATAAACAATCATTTTGAAACCCAAATACCACAAGCACCACTGAAATTTCATATAAGCAATAATAATATTTAACTCTAATTAGCATGAGACATCGATGCGAATGCAATCGAGATTACTTTTTCCTAACTGACTTGCAAGGTAATTATATTTGTGATTCAGCTCTAATTTTTATTTATTTACTCCTTTAACAAATAATCATGAGAATATCAATTACCATATATAGAATGAGAGTGAATAATATAATATTATCTCTTCTATACTCAAACTAACAATCCCAAACATAACTATTAAATCTCCAACTTTCTTATTAACATAATCAATAATCTAAAATCTTCCCATTTAAGATTTCCAAATTTACTATCCAATGTCGCCATTTATTAATAGACGAAACACGTGCTTTCTAACATTTGTATATATATATATATATACAAATTTTGCCTACATATATAAACATTCATAACAAAAAATCTATATAAATATAAATATAATTTCTTATATATATATGAATATTCATAAAAGTCAATTTACATACAAATAAAATAGGAAGACTTCTAATTTGCTAACTTAATCTAAACATTCGGGATATCAGAAATGTGACACCGTAAAAGGTAGCATATTGGCAACATAAACAAAACAGAATATAAAAGATCATACCACCTTATCATCGGCAGCGTTATCTTTTATTTTCAATGTAGACCATCATTAATTCCACAAGGAATAATAACATCATGCATAGTGCCTAACAGAGATGGACAATAATTAATCGTTTTCTTCTAATTTTGGAATAAAACAATTAAATAGAAACCTTGCTATAAGTTGACTGTAAAATGCATAAACGAATCTGTTTAACATGGACGGTTATCGTTTATGGGCTCTGATTTGATTCCATAAGGAAAAGGAGAGCTTGAGCATTCATAGGAAATATATATACAATGAAGAATTTGGGCGCAGCATTTTGTAATGTCTAATGAGCAGCATTAAAATAGATTGCAAAGGCATCGAGCTAGGAAGGATAGCGCAGCAACAAGTAAATGATAACCATTTCCATCATTTACAACTGCGGCAATGCTCTTATGGAGGTTATTGGCGATGCTAAATGATACAGACTGAAAAATAGGCAGCTTGCACTAATATAATTTCAAGCAAGGTAATTGGCAGGTGTAAGACAAGTTCGCTACCACTTCCATGATGGAAGCTATGGAATAGAGTATGTGCGACCATCAAGGCCGGATTGAAAGAAGAATTGTAGATCAAGGTATGGAGTCGTCATTACTAATGTGGGAAATAAACGCAGGGGAAGGAAAGCACCATGTGCAAAATCAGGTACCAAGCATAAAGAATAAGCACCAAATGGATTGCGCAAGGAAGCTCTCCAAATTAATGAAGCACTCTGGCATTGTAAGCTTGCTTGTGTTCTAGCATATACATATTGGAGCTGCGCAGTTTGGGTGGGTGAGGACCACTTTAATTCTAATGCATATACATCAAGACTTGCAGCGCTGACCATAGGGAGGGAACACCACATACCAAGCGATGTCCGAAGCCAAAGAAGAGCATACCAATGCATGAAGCGTAAAAAATGAATAAAATCGAGAAAAGAATAAAAAGGGTGTTGGTGCATGCAACGGTGAAGGGATATAGCATGCTTCACTTCAACCCCAGTCATCGCTTAGCTTAACTAATACAGATTACACTGAATTTACACAAGGACAGGATAACATCGAAGTTAACAAAAAGACAAAGCGAGTCTTATGACTCATGTTCACAATGCGAAGTTCATAAATTGATTATAAGACACAGAATGGCAATAAAAAATATATATTTCTTCGCTGGTGATTATAAGGATTCAACTAATAGCCTAAATACTTCAACACCAGGAGACTTGCATATCCGGAGACTTAAATGTTTCAGAATGAATAATGCCTCCTCCCTCCTGAAATGATGGTGCTGCCTGCCCCAGAATACTCTAATAATTTTCTGTTCCCTCATCCAGAAGATAAATGACAGATCTAGATGCGACCAGGGCTCTGCAATGCAACAGACATCTTCCTTAAGCTCCAGGGGCAGCATGCCACAACTTCCTCTACAAAAACCCACCACATCCCCAAGCATAGTCCTTCGCATGGCTTGCTGTATCAATTATCCTCATACACGCATAGTCTATATGATTAGAACCAGGAGGACGCCTGCCATGCACATAGTTGTAAAACCATCTAATGCCAAAAACTAATGCCAGCCCAAAACTCACAACAGTTAAAAGCCCAACAACTATCCCAAAAAGGAGGGCTCCTACAGGTATCAATATGGGGCTTAAAAGGATCAATACGTGGGCCAAAAGCACCAGGGCCACTGTAGTTAGGCCTGCCAGAAATAGCATAACTACCCCCGATGTGACCAGGGCTGCAGTACCTAAAACCTGGGTGGAATTCGATGTGTAGTCATGGCTTTTACTCCCCATTCCGTGATATCCTTCAGCCATCTTACCCCCCCGCAAAAGGCTTCAGAACTCCCCATCTATCGTTGACTTGGGATAGTATATTTTTTTTAATTTTGATTTTTGTTTTTAGTTTTACTTTCTTTGTTTTATTTATTTATTTTTGCTTTAAAACTCAATTTGAAAATATTATTTCTTTATCCCTTATCTTTATTCGATTTAGTTTCCTATTTTAGTATTTAATTTCCATATAAAATTCTCCCATATCTTCTTTTACTAATAAATCTCCACCTTTTCTATTTTTATTTTATTTTTTTGTTTTAACAACAGTTTCAATCTTATCCTCTTATTTATTTTAATACAGTAATTAAAATAATTATCTTTTCCCCCATGTTTTGTTTCTATTTTCACTAGCTTTGAAATCTTTATCCCTTTTATTTTAAAATTACATTATTTAATTTTAATCATTAAAATAATTAACCACCTTATCTCATCTTAATTATTAAATAATTAATATCATCTTAAACATGGTTCCTTTAGTTATCATCAATTTAGGTTTCTTTTCAATCCTTTTAAATCAATTAATTCAATTACTCCAGGCTAATCGATATCGCTAAATCACCTAATTCAAATTCCCATAACCATATGAATCGAGAAACACAATGTGAACACATAATTCTCAAACGAACATATTCAATAACAACATGACCGCACAACAAACCACTTACTTGAATAATAGTGACGACCAAAACAGAGGGCACTACAATCTCTATCTCCCTATCTCTCCTTCCCCCTCTCTATCTATACCTCATTACATCTACCTCTTATCACTTTCTCTCTCTCACACTCCTTTATCTCTTTATATCTATTTCTCTCTACATCTATTTCCCTATCGTTATCCCTATACATATGTACCCTTTCCCTCTCCCCCCCTCTTCATTCTCTATGTTATGCACTCTATCTCTCCCTCCATCCCTTCTACTCTATATCTTTATCTTTATTTCTCACTTGATCTCCCTCTCACTCATCTTATGCACTTGCTCCATATCCTTCTCTACATATATCTCCCTATCTCTTTATCTCTTTTTCTATCCCTCTGTATCTCTCTATATCACCCTATATTTATATCTCTCCCTCTCCCTCTCTCCCCTCATCTTCCCTCTCCCTCTCTACATATATCTCCCTCTTCCCCATCTTCTATCTCTCCCTTTCTCTCCATCCCTTTCCCTATCTCTCCCCATATCTCCCTCTCTTGCTCCCTATTTATTCCCTCTCTCCTTTTATTGTCAACCAAAACTTAAAAATAACATTTGTGTAGATACCTCACTTTCCACTTAAAGTGATCAATGACAAATTTTCAAAAATACGCAATAGGAGCTTAGCAACAACTAAACCACTTTGCATGTTAAGAATTTTGTAATAGTTGCTTGTAAAACACATGCAAATATATGAACTTAGCATGAAGACATAGAATGATTGCAAAACCACAAAATTCACCTCAATTGAATAGCTGTAATATTATTTAAATTCTACACTTCTAAGAACAAAACATGTAAGGATTACTTTGAAATTTCATTGAAGACATGAGATGATTGAAGAAAAATTGAGTAGAGTGAAAAAAAAGGGTGTACATAAACACACTTAGCTGCTGTTTTGTTTAATGTTTGGAGTAGGCAATAAATTTAATATATATTGTGATTTGACAATATTGTTTACTATGATTTACTTTGCAACTTAAGGCATTTATTTCAATGTCCATGTAGTAGTTGGAGAAAAATGAGATACACATGGATTGCAATAAGAATAGGCCCAAAAAAGGTATGAATTTATTAGAAAAAATGAGCAACAAGTGAATTGTAATGAAAATTGCACGAGAAACAAACTTGTATGATGGCCAGTAGGTCAGTGGTGGAGCAACCAAGGTTTGAGTCTTAACTAATCTATCTTTCAGTTCTCTCCCCCACCTTCCAATTGAATACCCCTATTTCTAAACAAAGTATAAATGTAGCTAAGAACAGTTATATAACCATAAACAAAGTATAAATGCAGTCAAGAACATTTATGTAATGCATTCTGATGCAAATCTAATGTTTGAGCAAATGCATGTAAAAAACCTCATCCTACTTACACTCTCCCACTTTTCAATGCTTAAAAGAAGATGCAACAACTCAAGGTTGTCCATCCAAAACTGAAAATAAAGGGCAATGGAAAGAAACACAAAATCGTTCAAAATATAAGTTTAAATAGCTTATGAACAATATCTAACTATTCACCCAGTTCAACAATTCTCATTGCAGCTCTCATGCAGTCTATGAAAACAAAGAATGATCTGTATAGGATCTAGACTAAATTGCAGAAATGAATGCTTAATTTTTACAATGTTTATTCCAAGTTAATTAAA
>VDFB02177658.1:0-10620 GCA_007258455.2 Sequoia sempervirens | reverse complement strand
AAGATTTCCAAGAAGAAAAAGTTGTTGGAAAACATGATTGATTAACAAGGATATAATGCCCTTGTTATGAACATCTAAAACCAGTAGTGAAGATGAATTCATTATTACTCAAATCAAAGACTAATAAAAGACTAACTGGATATAAACATCACATGTCATTTGCATAATCACATCCATCTCACATAGCATAAAACACCATCCATAAAGCATAAAGAATCATCAATCATTGCATACATCACATTATCCTCTCATCATTGCATAATCATCATAATCATCATGATCATCATATAAACATCATAACAACATAAAACTAGGAACTATCACATGATCATACATTCATCCATTCATTACATCATTTATTTGCATTAGAAAAGAACAAAAACATAAAATGCATCACATTTCATTGACATAATAAAATCCATCACATGTATCATATAAGCATCATCATATAAACATCATAAACACATAGAGATAGGATCCATCATATAGACATCATTCATAAAGAATCATAGAATCATAACACATCAGTTGCATCATCATTTGCATCCATAACATATCATATCACCATCATGCAGAACATCACATAGCATCATAAAATAGAAATCAAATGCATCCATCATAATCATGATGATAATAATCATATATAAACATCATATAGACACATAGATCATAATCATCACCACATATCATATACCTCAAAATGATGTCAAAGTGTACAAGGATATCCAAAGGTATAAAGAGATACATCAATATCAAAACTAGTAGTGTATCATAATGTCTCAAATCAAGAGGTACATCATCAATGTCTCAACTGAATCAGTGTATACATCAGGTCTTGGTACATCATCGAGTCTTAGTACATCAATCAATCCTATAATGGGGCATATCAATCAATCAGAGAAGTCAAACCACATCACCCAATCAAATCTAGATCCGCCTGCACTAGATGTGAAAATCCTTCTATGATCAATAACATATCACAAATCAATAATCTTATCAATCAATTCAACCTCACTTATCATGAGGTTGATCAATCAATGCACCTCGCCTATCATGAGGTCAATCAATCAAACTATCATTGATCCTAACCTATCATAAGGTGAATCATCAATCTATCATTGATCCTCGTCTATCATGAGGTTCATCAATAAAATCAACCTTGCCTATCATGAGGTTCAATCAATCCAACCTCACCTATCATGAGGTTTATCAAATCAATCAACTTATAATTGATCCTCGCCTATCATGAGGTCAATTATCATCATCCTATCATTGTATCCCACCTATCATGAGATCAATGGACATCAAATCTATCAAGATCATCATTCATCATCAACACAAAGGTTGAACGCGATCATCAACATCAAACACAAGGAGGAGATATAAGGCATCAATTAATCAATTAATCAATCTAGCAAGCTCAATCTTCTTTTTTGAGAGATAAATTGTGTTTGTTATCATGGTATCATTGGTTTAATGTTGGATCATCATCACATCATTACAACATCATCACACAATCATCAAATCATCAAAAAATCATCAAAATGCCAAACTTCATTGATTTATCTCTCGAGGGGGGATATATCCTTTAGTACCTGAAAATCAACATCTGAGGCATCATCTGGGGCATCGAATTTTTTTTTGAGCATCAATATCAATTTTTTCTTTGAAGCAACGTGTAACACATACTTCAAAGAGGGGTAAAATGTATACACTTAAAAATGGTCATCACCTTTAATTAATTAAATACTAGCTATTTGATTAATATTTCAGCTACATATAAATAAATTCTCAATTTATTTATATTGTTCACCCTTCTCTAATTCTCCAAAATCTAAAACACTTTCTTCTAAATTAATTAAATAAAAACCTAAAAATTCATCACCTTTAATTAATTAAATACTAGCTATTTGATTAATATTTCAACTACATATAAATAAATGCTCAATTTATTTATATTGTTCACACTTCTCTAATTCTCCAAAATCTAAAACATTTCTTCTAAATTAATTAAATAAACAAGGTTCCCTAAACTTGTTTTATTTAATTAAACTTCATTAAATCCAATTAGGAATTAGAGCACATTTCTACAACTTTTTGTGTGCCACCTCATCAAGGTCACATGAAAATAAATAACTCTAATTTTTAATTAGAATTATCCTCCACCAATTTCAAAAAGCACATGGTCTTTCCTTCCCACACTTCCACCAATTTCAAAAAGCACATGGTCTTTCCTTCCCACACTTCCACCAATTTCAAAAAGCACATGGTCTTTTCTTCCCACACTTCCACCAATTTTGGAGCACATGATTTATTCCTCCCACACTTGAATCTTCCATCCAAATGGCATGTTGCCCATTGGTCAAGAGATTCTTCCACACACATGGCATGGTCTTTTCTTCCCACACTTCCACCAATTTTGGAGCACATGATTTATTCTTCCCACACTTCCACCAATTTTGGAAGCACATGGTCTTCTCTTCCCACACTTGAATCTTCCATCCAAATGGCATGTTGCCTATTGGTCAAGAGATTCTTCCACACACATGGCATGTTGTCTTTGGTCAAGGGGACACCATCTTAATTCTCTTCATCTTCACCATCCATTTTTCTTATTCGAATCTGGACCGTTGATTATTTCCACCTCACTATATGCTTGGAAAAGGCTATAAATACAACCCTCGGGCCTTGTATTTTACATCCACTTTTGAATAATGTTACCATGCTGAAATATCATCTCATCCACATTTGAAGTAAAGTTATCATGCAAGTTTATCATTGGAGCTTGGAGAATTCTTGGAGTCTTATAGATAGTTTTTATATCATGTTTTGCATCATGTTTAGATCTTAGATTAATATATTGCATCATAGTTGCATTTTATCATCCATCTTGCATCATAGTTGTATTTTAGATTAATTCATTTTAAGTTTGCATTTGGGCATATGTAGAATCATATATAGATCATCATAGTTCAATACCATAGCATCCACCTCCACTTCTTCATTTATCATCAACATCACCCTCCATCCATCATGGTATTCATCATCATTGTTTGCACATAGTTTCATGTAGGCATATAGTTGGCTTGCATGTTGAATACTAATCTTGTTTCTTAAGTGTCATTCTAATAGCCTTTGTGCACATAGAAATCTGAGGGCCAAAAGGGATAAAAAGAACCATTTAAGAATAGAGGACAATGGGACGTTCTTGGAAGATTTATCTTTATTGCAACTTAGAATAGTTTATTTTGCTTTGAATCTTTCAATATAAATCGTTTCATTAAGTTTTGTGTTGATACTAACTTTGCACATTTGACACACACACAACCAGTTTATTTATTTTAGAAATTATGGCCACTCCCTCAATTAAAACTCCTAACATAACTCAAACTAAAAATAACTACTACAATTTTGGAAATCATTGTTCTCATGCAAATATATAATGTTCTTTATTTATAATAGGAATCCTAACAAAACAAAACTATCCATCTAAATATGGTGTTATTATAATTAATAGTCCTGTATTATCTTGTTAATGAATTTTGTAATACCTTTTGTATGCTAGAAATATTATGATAATTCTATCTCCTTGGACTATGTCTCATAAATACTAAAAAAATTACTTAGACAAAAATCCAGCATTAATTTTATAGTAATGAGAAGGTGCCTAAACTACTTTAAAGCTATATTTTCCTGCTAATTTGAATTTAAAATACTTAAGAACTAAATTTTTAGAACTAGAACTTCAAATTTGAAACTTTATAGCTACAACTTATGAGAAATTGCAAATTTGTGCCTTGGATCTTGACCTCAAACCTAAACTTTGGAGTTGAATAAAATGATCTTAATAAAAAATTCATATCTTTTAACCAAGAAAGAGGTTAGAACATATCAAAATTTTAGCATCAATGACTTCCAAAAATAAACCAAATATATATTTTCCTATCCTATTTTAAATAATCTATAAATATTTAAACTATTCTTGAATTTACTTTAAAACTTAGGATAGGGAGAAAAAGGAAGTTACTTCTAGATTTCAGATGATATAATGTATGATCTAATCATCACCCCTAGACTTAGGTCTAGTAGGTCCTACTATATTTTTCTTCTCTTTTTATTTGTTTACCATATCCCACAAGTGTCTAAGATATATTCCCTTAGGTATGTGCCTCAATTATTTTTCCTACGTCATTGTGCCCCCTATTCTATTCAACCTTGGTCCTCTATATCTTAACATCTCAAATACTGTATTCTATACTAGTATCTAATGGAGAAACTAAAAAGAGAATTTGGGGCTCTAAAACTCATTCCTACCCACTCATTTTTAAATTTCTCCATTATAAAAAAACTACCTTGGCTCTTCTTAGGTACCATTTTAAATTATTTGGGTAAGTCATGCCACCTCCCTATACATGCTAAACATTCTATGGAAAAATATTTTTGTACTTCTTAGAAGTCAATATAGCACTAACTCATGTTTTCAATATATTTTTCTTTTATTTTAGGGTTTTATGCACATTATTTGAAGGTCTTCACAATAGTATTAGATCCTATATATTAATGCCTCAAGAGAAGGCCTACTATCTTATCCTGGGAGCTATATTCATGTTTCCTTCTACTATATGCCCCTTAATTTTGTAGGAGTGAGATGAAAGCTCTCACATGGAGTATAGATCTCAAATAAAAATTAATCATGAAACGTATTAGTTAGAAAATGAATAAAATTTTAATAAATATTTCACATTATAATTGAACACAAGAGAAAAGAAAAGCATAAAAAATGATTCAAATGCAATAAAAAACCTTACATTTCATTTACCTTGCTCCTTTTATTGAGCTAGAAAAGAGTTATGTATCCAATGCTCCACTTGATTTTCTTACTAGATAAGTATTTGATGGTAATGTAGTAATATGGATTTCTCAATTCAATTAATATAATAACTCAAGGGTGTAATGGATTCTCAAAAGACCATCATAAATTTTACATAAGGATATTGTGTTGTTGAAAGGAGGAAACAAAATCCTATTTATAGTTGTAGAACCCCAATCCTAGACCTGCACAAACACAACAAACAAACACATCATTAGATCAATATGCAAGTGAGAATCAAGATTCCCCATGAAATACATTTAAATTGCAAAGAACAAGAAATGAGATGAAGAACATAAGCAAAAATAAACAAAAGCTATCAAATCCTATTGAATGCAAAGCAAACTATTGATCCCATGGGGGAATTGGTGCCAATTTGATGTGAAAAATGGCCCTTTCCCAACTCCTATGATGCAATGTTGATGAGTGATGCAATTTGTTGAAGATTCAATTGAGCTCCAAGATGAAAAATCTGCATAACCTAGCTACAAACTTGATAAAATTGATGAAAATGGATATGCTTGAGTATGAAATTGAGTATAGTAGATTTGCTCAAATTGTGGACAATCAAAACAAAGGATGAGCCTTCTATTTATAGAAAGAAAAGATGGATGAATGAGAAAAATAGAGCAATGTGGGATCATTCAACACCCAATGGGCAAGTGCCACTTGTGAAGATGTGAATGGAGGAAGCTTGAGCACATTTTGGTGAATGTGCACAATAAATGAAATTAGGTGGAATTTGAAAATCATGAAATGACATGTAAGAGGGAAAAAGAATGAATTAAATGCCACTTGGCTCAATGCACAAGGACGTGTAGAGGGAATGAATGTCTTGTTGGAAGGACAAACAAATCACTTGGAGGAATATTCCCCTAAAGATGCCAAGTTGAAAGAAAATAGAGATTTAATAAATCCATTAAATGTATTTTCATGTGCAAGTGGAAAAATCTAGAGAAATTTGGAGATTAGGATTAAATTAATCAAGGTTTAATTAATTTAATGAGGGATTAGGTGATGTGACTATTTGATTTAGATTTATGGGCTGATTTAAATCAAAGATGAGAAGTGATTTAGATTTAATTAAATAAAGGATTTGATTTATTTAATGAAAGAGGATGATGTTAGATTAAATTAAACAAGGTTTAATTTATTTAATTTAATAAGATGACTTTAGAGATTTAATCAAATAAAATGAATTATTTAATTAAATAGGGACCAGGGTTAATTAAATAACTTTGATTTATTTAATTAACAAGAGAGAATGACTTAATAGATAGATGATGATTTATTTAATTAAGAGACAAAGAGTGATGATTTAGCTGAGAAATGATTTAGGATGAAACGGTGTTAGTAATTAGGATCAAGTGTGTTGATACATTTTTCGTGTCTACATTTTGTCCCTCTTTGAAGCAAGGTACTTGCTCGTTGTTTCAAAGAATACACTAGCTTGATCAAAATTTAAAAAATTTCCGATTTCAAACTTGCCCCACTACTGCCCTGACAGATGAATTATGTTGACATACTACCCCCTTGAGAGATCAGACAAAATTTTTGGTTTTTTGGGTGATCTCGCGAAAAAAGAGGACAAGGTGCCCGATAGGTCCACAAAGGCTCCGAAAGGTCAAAAACATGCCAAAACGATGCAAAACAGCCCATGGATGGACAAAAACACGCTTGGGGGGCCAAAACCCTAACAGGATGGCTAAACGGGGTAAAATAAACCCTAACTTTTAGGCTTAAATAGGCCTCGAGGTGCCATTTCCAATTTATTTGCACATTCAACCTTTAGAGATTTTTCTTTTTTGAGCTTTGACCCCTTCACGAGATGCGGCAATGACAACTCCCCCTACACATCTCTGATTGAGTACACACACACACCAGAGGCTACCTAGCACTAGACCACCGATGAGTCAACTTGACCCGACCTCTTTTTTTTAATTTTCGTGCACATTTATTAGCTTAGGAATGTAGGTATTTAGGAGTAGTCTAGTATAGCGCTGCTCAAAGGTCTCTTTCAGCACTATGTAGCCTCAAACTATGCTACAGTCACGAATAGTGATGTCGTGGCATAGTTTGGAATTAGGGTTCAAACTCCAAACTGAACCACATGTGAAAAGTGCACCGCAACGGGCGTCTTTGCAAATTAGGGTTTAGTGCTAAACTAGACTGCACCCCAAATTGTGACGTCATGACGGGGTTTGAGGGCCAAAGGCTCCTAGCACACAGTTTGAAACTTTCAAACTGCATCGCATCCACAAACAACAATGCACAGGTTGCATTGGGTACGTCGAGACTAGGAAGGATCACGATTTTTGATGAATTTTAACACGGTGGCTTTCCTGATGCAGGAGGAGGTGATCATACTTCATTCGCGTGAGCACAGGTCCCAGGTACTTTTTGGAATTTTGTAGGGCATGCTCGAGCTACAACTAGAGCACTTAGGGGCGATCAGACTGTGGTACATTGCTTATGCACCACCCATGAGGACACACTTGGGTATGACGATGGCACTCACTGAGAGATGGCACAACGAGACATCCTCTTTCCACCTCTTGACATGTGAGGCGATGGTCACACAAGAGGATGTGTAGTGGATACTCTAAATGCCCATCCATGGAAAGTGTGTGATTTACAATGTGGATGTCGGGAGGGAGGCCTTCTATGATGTTATGGGCCTTTCCGAGCTTGTATTTTGTGAGGGATAGAAATAGGCTCATTGTGTCACCCTTTGGATTAGTTATTGCAGCTACCATATCGGGTCTCATTGCACCAGATCGGTAAGGCCGATATTTTAGCCCTGGATGGGGGCTTGCTTGGGAGCACAGGTCTAGAGACGAGTATTCTTTGCTTGGGGGCTAGTATTATTGGCCTTGTTATACATAGATCTTCATGAGTTTGCATACACTGACAACAGAGCCATTGGGGCTAGAGTCACATTCCTTCATATCTGGGCCTGGGAGCACATCACTGTGTTCCACCTAAGATTCATTCCAGTTGATATGGAGTCAGATGATCTAGTTGTCTTGCGATATAGAGGAGGTGACTCCTTCACACATATAGGATAGCATGAGATTACTCATTGGAGGAGAGTTCTGAATGATATGTGAGCTTTCAGATGGTGGCCATAGCTTGGATGGCCCACGTGGTATGATGATGTGCAACAACTCTTTTTTTCTCACCAGGATAGATTGATGTAGGTCAGAGAGGACACGATGCTTGAGATGTACCTACCAGGTAGAGTATAGAGACAGTTCAGGGAGCCATAGGATAGGCCAGATGATCAGTATGTCACTATATTTGCATGTATAATGAGCTAGAGCTCTTGGGGCTGATACATACCTGCACATGAGGCAGTGCAGAGTTTTATGTAGCTGGTGGCTAGGCCATGGCCATATGATCAGGGGCAAGCCAATGCAGGGACTATGCAAGCATATAGAGATTGGTTTTGGCCACCTCTTAGACTTACATTGCTAGGGACACAATCTACCTAGTGCAGGGCTAGAGGTAGGGGAGCAAGATGGGGCCGAGGGGATGGAGATGGGAACCGAGGAGGAGTGGACCACCACCACATTAGCCGGTCCAAGATAGGGGCCACAAAATCATCCCCAACAAGATAATTAGGATCAAGTCCCCTAGGACCAGGACTAGGGACATCAGGATCAAGATCCCTGGGTTGGGGTTCCCAGCTTAGCGCCTTGCATAGGCGGGAGCCATGGTCAGCCACACGTGCAGCCACCCCTTGACCCGGATCCTAGGGATGGTGGTTCTTGACTCTGAGGGAACAGATACATGTACTTACGATTGAGAGGGATCAGTCATGGGTAGAGTGGGACTAGGCGGTCCACTAGAGATAGGCTGCAGAGTTGCAGGAAACATCAAAGATGGGTAGACGACAACATATTGAGAGCATGTCTACATCCTCCTCTCAGAGCATAATACCATTTCGATCATATATGGAGGTAATCCAGGAGGACAATTATTATAGGATGCATTATTATCAGGTCGTACCAAGAGCAGCCCGAGTCCCAGACTTTTCACAGAGGACCATGGGGAGAGAGTAGGTGGTGAGGGCAACAACCAACAAGGCTAGCCTTTATTTGGATTAGATATAGGATTCTTTTATGCCCCATGGGGTCATTTTGATAGCCTAGTGGGCCCTTTTACTTTATGCATTTGATACACACTTGATCCGATTCTTTTGTACCATGACAATATATTTATTTTGATGATATATGAGATGAGACGATATTGATCCAATGTGATGTGTCCTATCTGATTTTATTCTTTATGGATGGATCTTATTTCTATATGTGATTCCATGATTCTATCTTATGATGCTATGATGATGATACTATATGATGCTTATGCGATGATGTAATGTGATGGTTTATGGATGCATTTGTTTTTTAGTACCTTTTCTTATGTAATTTTTATGACGTATGCACAATGTTATGATATGCAAATGCTTAGACTAATAGATCTATATTATGCACTTTATGGATGATAAGATGTATGTAATTTTCTTACGTATGATATACACTTATGATGTTATGATGGTGATATGATGTGATGATGTATGATGTATGAAATGATGCTTTATGTAATAATGTATGTGTTATGATATGATGTTTATGATATGCAAATGTATTCTTTGATATATGATATATGATGTATATGGATTGTTACTAATGCTTACGTATATGACATGCTTGTATGATGATGCAATGGATGCTTTTGATATATCTGATATGGGTTATATGGGATGATTATGTAATGTTATGGTTCATGAGATGCTTAGAATAACCAATTTGGATTATGCAATAATGGAGATGCAATGCATGTGATATGATTAATGCTTTCTATGTGATATGATATGCAAAATGTAATATGCTGACGGTTTGTGGATGCAGGACGAATGCAATGACGATAATGATTTGTGATTAACTATCATGGTACCATGTTAGCATGGAAAAGGAGATAGAAGAAAGCAAGAGATTCCAACAAGACACTAGATGATGATGATAATGATGATTATTTCCCAAGGAGTTGGGATTTTAAAAGGGCCAATTACCTTATGTTTGATTACACATGAGGTATGATGCATCAAGGTATAAAGAACTAGGATGGCATTGCACCTAGTGGATGGAATTTGACTCGACAATCAGATAGGAGTATCCCTATTCACACCTAGCATATGGAACCTCATTCAAAATGTAGTTCAAATATTTCAAATATCTCATACCAAAACATAGAAAAGCAAGCCTTCCTATGTGGTCAACAAGAAACCTAAAACATCCTCCCTACAAACCAAAGCATGCATGACCAATGTTATATTACAAGAATATCCAACAAATTACCTTGATAAAAAGGTCGTGATCATTGCCCCATTCCTTTATCTCTAAATCATTTTGATAGACATCCTCGAGAGGTCATTGGAATGAGTGAAATAAGATAAATCAACAAGACAAAGATCAAGTAAACAACAAGCTAATGTTCTTCATACCGCTAGCAAAGACTAAACTACGTTGATGCGATGTTGATGTCCATTTGAAGGATGCATCCTAGGACATAATGATATTAGATGATTTGATATGGGACTTGATTGGATAATAGGCTATTGACACAAAGAGTTGACCAAATTGTTTACGTACTAACCTAGATTTTGAGATTTTGACATTTTTGAGTTCACTTTTTAACCTGCTAGACTTGTTTATGATTTTTTCACCAAAGGTTGGGGATGATGATTG
>VDFB02177657.1:0-22080 GCA_007258455.2 Sequoia sempervirens | reverse complement strand
AAGACAACATTTCTTAATGGTGTAATTGAAGAAGAGGTATACATTGAGCAACCTAATGGATTTGACGTTCATGGGAAGGAGTCTCATATTTGCAGATTAAAGAAGGCTTTGTATGGCCTTAAGCAAGCTCCTCGCGCTTGGTATGAGAGAATTGATAAATACTTGTTGAGCTTGAGTTTCTCCAAGAATGATGCCGATTCAAATCTATACTTCAAGGTAATTAATGGTGAGGCCTTGATCTTGGTTCTCTATGTTGATGATCTATTTCTTACTAGAGAAGAACACCTCATTATCAAATGCAAGAAGGAGTTGGCTTCTGAATTTAAAATGAAGGATCTTAAGTACATGCATTACTTCCTTGGCTTAGAAGTATGGCAGAGGCCTAATGAGATCATTCTGAGTCGAGGGAAGTATACAATAGACATCTTGAAGAGATTTGGTACGATGGATTGCAAATCCATGTCTACACTGATGGAAACCAATTTTTAGAAACTTAAGGAGGCTGTAGCTAGTTCAAATCTGGTGGATCCTACTATGTATAGTAAGTTGATTGGATTGTTGATGTATCTAGTCAATACTAGACTAGATATTTTCTATGCAATGAGTGCACTTAGTCAGTTCATGTGTGAACCAAGGTAAATACATCTAGTTGCAGCGAAGCATATCCTGAGATACTTGCATGGCACAGTTGGGTATGGCTTGATATATTCTTCTGGTGTGGACTTGAAGCTGCATGGTTATACTGATTCTGATTGGGTAGGATGTGTTGCTGATCAAAAGAGCACCTCTGGATGTTGTTTCAGTTTGGGGTCTGCGGATGGTCTCTGTGGTAGCAGAAGTAGTCTTCGTGCGGGCACCGGAAGACCGCCAGTTCTGCAGCATTTGCAGCGCAGTGTGGCGCCCGAAGCAATAGCCTCTGGTCTCTTTGTAGATTTGACAATCATTGGAGCCTAATGTCGCCGCCCAAATGGGTGGATAAAATCGTGCCGGTGAAGCTTACCGTCCAAGAGCCATGACGTAACTAAACATGTTGGAGATCAAATAACAGCCAGAGATATTGTATTGAGGAAAGTCCGGGCTTGAAATAAGGTTAGCACTGAATTTATATTCGTAGAATATTTCACCAAGCCTCTCCAGAAAAGTTTGTGTGCTTTCTAAAACAAACTGTGGGAGAATGAAGCCCCAGTTGAGGGAGACTCGCGACTATCGTAATTTGTTTAATTCGCTTCTTCCATGAGAGAGATTTGATGTAAGCCTTTGCTTTAATTTTACCTTTCTCTGTGAGAGAAATTTGAGGTGAAAGCCCTTGTTTCCACCCTCTGGGAGTAGCCATGGTGGATGTCATGTTGAGTGACTCCATGACAACATCACGAGAGAGAGTCCATGATGATTTTCTTGTACTTGTGTTTTTCACCCTCTGGGAGTAGCCATGGTGAACATCGTGATGAGATGAAGACATCACATTGAGTGATTCCGTGATGGGCACTTGTGCACATATACCATACATGGGAGTAGCCATGATGGTTGATATCACGATGAGGTGATATGTTCCTTTTCACATCTGGGTGCAGCCAGTGTGGGTATTATGTCTTGTACTGCTGGAAGTATTCCTTCCTAGCTGAGAGGGAGTGTTGATGATATAACGTCGGGATTCTCTTCCAACCCTGACTTCCTTGCAATCAAGAATAAATTAAATAATAGCCATAGGCTATTTAATTTATGTTGACATCGATTGATGAGGAGGCGCCTCATCTTAAATATTATTTAATATTTATTTATCTCTTGGAGCCGACTTGCTTTCATCCGTCACCCTTGGAGAGTCACGATTTCTTTGGAGGCCGACATCATGTTTCAAGGAGACGTGATTTTTGGTAGAAGGCCGACATGAAGACTTGAAAAGTTGTGACCTCTCTCCCTCTCTTGTATTTATATGAGTTGCTCATCCATTATATCACATCGATTATTACTTTCATTATTCATAGTCCAAGTTTCATGCAAGTGCAAATTCATCTAAGAGCAGATTGAAGTATTTAAAGGAGGTCAATATACTTATCAAGAGAGTTGTATTATCTTCAAGAGATATCGCATCAAATTGGTGCTGTGTTTGGCCATCATTATCGGCCTCATTGTAAAAGAGATCATTGTTTTACATTCAATATATAAGTGATATATTGTTGCTGGGTTTTTCTCCCTCAAGTGGAGGGTTTTCCCAGGGTATATGCTGTGTCTATTTGTCTGATTTTTTGAATGAAAATATGCTTATCTAATCTGATCATAAAAACTAACACCAAAAAAGATCCCACCCAGGTTGGCCAGCTAGGAGGAAAAATAAATTTAAATTGGAATTATCGTATTTATTTATTAGGTTGGCCCCAAATGGAGTCAACCATAATTTTAAAATTAAATTTTTAATTAATTTATTTCTTTCTTTATTAATATTATTATTATTATATTTAATTAAAATATCAAACTAGTGTTTAAAAACACTTTCTCCTGCCTTGCAAAATTTTGAATTTCAATTCAGATTTGGGACATGACAGTCCTCCCTTCTCGGAATTGCTTGCCCTCAAGCAATTGCAAGCCTATGTCCATGAGTGCTGAGTCTATCAACAAGTGATGAAAGATATGATCTTCGAGGCACAACCACCTGTACCAAGTCTTCCGCTGCTCCACTCTAATATAAACATCATCAAGCCAATAATTGTGAAGCAACTCGTCATGATCCCAATGAAATAGTGCACCAAACATATCAGTACCGGGATTCCAAATCGTCACACTATCACATCCAACAAATATGAGGAGATAGATGTATCTCAAAGGGCTATCAACACCAACCAACTTCCCAACTCCGAATGATCTCCCATGGATGCGCAAAACACCCATCATAGGAGCATGAAAAAGCATATCAGCCCATCCTAGGCGAAAATTTTAATTTTTTTTCTTTATTTAATATTATTATTATATTTAATTAAAATATCAAACTAGTGTTTAAAAACACTTTCTCCTGCCTTGCAAAATTTTGAACTTCAATTCAAATTGGGAACATGACACCACTAAAAAGTGGGAGAGTTTCTCTTTCTTGTTGTATTTGCTCACCATTGAAAAGTGGAAGAGTTGACTTTACATTTCCAGTATTTTTTATGCTTTCCCACTAAAAAGTGGAAGTGCCAAGCTAACCCCACTGGATAAGTGGATTACTTTCAGCTACTTCAATTCAAATATTATTGTAATCCCGTACACCATATGCTCTCATCTCGCCCACACTGGGAACTTCGTGATTAGAAAGTGGAAAGGAAAGTTGTTTAGCAATTTCCATTCTGTTGAGCTAACAAGTTTTCAAAAAAAATTAAGTGATTATTACACTTTGCATATAAGCCTTCCACTCATTCTCTCATTTTTCCTCTCGATCGCCATTCTTATTCTTTTTCCCATTCTGGATTTATTGGTTAGCCTCCTCAGATGCCAAGTACCCCTGAATTTTTCTTTTTCCTCATGTCTCTCGAATTCTTTTTTGGCTCCATTGCATAAACTAAATTTAGACTCACAGGCTGGCAGGACTGTCGCTCTGATACTGATTGTAATGTCTCATTAAAATTTTTAACAGCTTAGAGGGAATATTTTGTAATATTTGATCGAGTTTAATTTTTAATTTCTATGGAATGACATATTTGCAGGAAACTATAATCTTTTTAATTGATATTTCTGATATTTAATAAACTAATATCACCCAATCTTTCTGTGCTGCTTGCTGGTCTTTTAATTCTACTGATGAAATTTGAATGTTCTAATAACCCTTACTAGTATGCTACAGTTGGGCTACTTCAAAGTATTAATGAACAATTTCCAATCATATTGAATCCCAACAAATAAAATATAAAACTTTACCAAAGATGCAACAATTCTCTTTTTTCTGGCTATATTTATTAATAATATCAGCTTTTTCTCTCTTCTGGCCGAATAGTGGATCCTTAGTGCCTGAAATCTTCCTTTGATTACTTTTGGAAAGTAATTATAGAACATGTGGTGGCTATAAAGGACATGGAACTTTAGACAGTTAATGGCAGATATCCAAAGTCCATATATTAATTGCTACTTCTGACAGATTTAAGCAGCAATATTACATTAGTTATAATGCAATGATCAATCTTCAAATGATTCCTCAAAAAGTTAACTCAATGTTACAACATATAACCATAGGCTGAAATAAGATTTTGAAACAAACATTTTGCACAATGGCGATTTCCATGTGAAATCACTCCTGAGAAATTGTGGGTTTCCATCCCTCAATTTTTGCCATGAGGGGTTTATCCTCAAGTTAAATGAACTGTTGTTTCATGCTCTAATGGAGTAATTATCAGATAATAAAAGACGTGTTCTTAATATGATGCTTGCTTCTCCTTGTTTGGTGTTGTCACTTCTATATCTTTTTCCTTCAATAATCATGATTCTTCACATGCCCCTTGACTTTTGATTAAATTAATTTTTGATTTTATTTTTGTAATTATATTATATTTTTATATAGTTTAATTTTTTATTATTATTATAATCTCATTTTGAAAAGGAGACATTACAACATGCATCAATTTAGATGCATAATGGTAAGCATAATTTTAATATTATAACTAATAATCACACGCTTAATTTACCACTAAAACTAGAAATTTTCCATTATTTAGGTAAGTGTTGAAGATATCAATTTTCTTTTTCAATTGAAAAAAAGTGATTATTAGATAGATTTTCTCCATTTTATTAATTTATTAAATCTTCTCTTACTACATAAAAAATCTGCTCCATGAATGATAAGCATCATTTTAGATTAGTTGTTTGAACACAACATACAAGATTGTGTGCATTAGGACTTAAATAAATAACCATCTGATAAAATTGCAAAATTTTTGATTAGATAAAATCGATTTAGAGTAATTTCCCCTAAAGCAAGATATGGAATATCTTCTATAAATAGAAAGTGCCTTACTGGATTACGTTTCAACTCATCTTCATTCATGCCCATACCAACAATTCTATCTTGCTTGTATCCCTTTGGATAATGACTAACCTGCAGATCATAATCATAATAATCCCAAAACAAATGAATCTGGACCAAGATGTGAGAAGAATAATATAAGTGAAATAGATATAAAACATTAATATTAAGAACAGTATTACTTATTACCCAACTGCTGCACATATCAAGCAAGGTCACATCAGGAGTGTTGCTAGGAGGGAAAACAGAAGCATAAAATTGTGTAACAGCATTAATTGCAGGATCATCAATGTGTGTAACAAATCGTGGAGTGGAATAAAAAACTTGATCAGGTGACCTGGAAACATGTCACCCAATATATGCTTAGCAAATATAAGACACACATTATGTCATTTAGTAACTCCAAAGGAAAATAGTATAGTATTTAGTAATAAATTATAAGAAGCTACCTATAATGTTCTGATACTCAACTGACATTGAAAGGAAATACTTCAAAATGTGTATTATAATTATCTTTGTCACTTTATGAAGTGGATCATACATTCCTTAGTCTAAGTTCATATAACCAAATTATAAAATGGTTACCAACTTAAATGGGAAGGAAAAACAAAACAGAGAAAAATGATAACAAGACTTACAAATAAAACTAGCTCTTTCTAGGTTTAAAATTTATAAAACCAACTTATCAAATGTAAAAGACAAATATGGCCAAAGATTTTTAATGCAGAAGCTATACAAAAGCTTCCATATCTACAAATACACAATTAACAAGAACAAGAACATAACAAGAAAAATTTCAAATAGAAATCAAAACAAATCCCTCATTATAAAAAATGTAAAATTCAAAAGCAAAATTCAAGACTAAGGGGCTCCTTGTAATGTCCCCTTCTCGATCCTAAGCTTTTTAGTGGCCATTACCCTATTTCCAAAGTTCCTGTAGGCTAAATGGATGGATTAAGGGGACTCCAAGATCCTTGGAGGATGAAGTGGTAGTAGTTCTTGGTTTCTGATGTTGGTGTTGAGCTCAAGGGATGATTATGAGTTGAAAGACACTCTCCGCAGTTTTATTAGATGATCTTGGTGTTCCCAAAAATTTTTGGAGAGTTCGTCTATTTTGAGAAAGTCGCCAAAATGGTAAGCCTTTCAAAAAAGAGGGGTTAATTTTGCAATGTAAGCCTTGCCACTATATGCTCTCACTTTGCCCACATCAAGATCTGGGGATCAAAAAGTGGAAGGTAGTTGATTTTAGTTGATTATCTTTGATTATATTTCTAATGCTAACAAGTTGCAGAAATTAAAAAAATCGGGGTGGATATTACAATGGTATTAGAGTCGGTCATCTTGCTAGCCTGTGCCTTAATACTTGCTTGTAGCTGCTAAAACCTATCTATGAGTGACAAGGAAATTAGATACTACAACAGAGAGAAGAAATGGTAGTTGTTTCAAATTCCTCAGATTTTAATTGAGGAAACCTTTTCAGAAGCCCTCAAAGCTCGCCAAAATTCATGAGTGATAGTGTTAGTTCAACAGAGGCCATATCAAAAAGGGATAAGGGAACAACCCAGCCAAATAGACCTAATGCCAGAATAGAGAGGAAATTTGATATCATGTTGGACATGATGTCACAGCTATTGGTTAAGATGAATCAAAATGTGACTCCCACACCTCAAGGCCAAAATGGTGAAGCTAGCGCTTCAAATGCCCACAATCATAGGAGGCAGAATGAATAAACTGTTGGCATACTCGTTGGGTCTATCACTAGACCTCTCCAACCTACCTTCACTCGAAGGGAGGAACCTCCAATAGAACCAAAATCCCAAGTTCCCATAGCAGAGGAGGTGAGGACTAGCTACATTGAGTATGTGACCCTTCTTGCAGAGATTTAGGAAATCCTGTCCTTGGAGAAATTCATGAATTAGAAGAAGAAGAGAGGTGGAGGAAGGTTTGAAAACCGAGGTACCATGGCACCGAGGGACTATCAACAAGCATTGGGTAAGGTGACTCTAGCTCACTTCGATGGAAGTGACAAGTGCACTGCTAGAGCCTAGGTCCAAAAGTTGGACAATTACTTGTCATTGAGACCGATGCCAAAGTTGGATGCAATCAAATTTGCCACCCTTCACTTGGACGAAGCTGCCCATGAATGGTGGTATCACGGTTTGGTTACACTTGGACATAACCTGATTGATACCTACCATGAGTTCACCAACAAACTCATTGAGAGGTTTGATCGTAAGGATCCTGAGATGTAGTTTTGAGAGCTTTTCTAGCTAAGACAACACAGCTCTCTTGATGCTTTCATTTTTGAGTTCTAGAGACTTTTCGTGATGGTTCCCAACATCACAAAAAGGAGGCTAGTGGTCCTTTTCACTGAAGGACTGATGGAACCATTAAAGGGATAAGTGAAGGCCTTTGACCCACCAACTCTACAGGAGGCTATCAGAAAGGGAAGAAGCATGGATTTGGTAGCCCAAAGGCATAAATTTCAATCCAAGACTTTTTCAAACAAGAAGGATAAAAGGCCCTTTCATAAAGATACTAATCAGTCCAAGAACTTTCCATCTCGGATAGATGATGACCTCATAAATGAGCTCGGAAGGAAATTGTGTTTTACTTGCAAAGAGTCGTAATGCTTCAAAAGAGGCAAAGTGTATCATTTGGAGGTGTATTCTGCTAATGAATCAGCATCTGATATATCAGAACAGCAGTCAGATTTGGATGAAAAAGAAGAAGAAGAGGCCCTAGAAGAGGTGGAAGAAGCCCAGGAAAGTGGGGGTGCCTTTGCCCAATTTTCCATCTTTCAAAAGAATGAGCCTTTTTGAGTCTGAGGAGTCTTGTGTGGGCAACGGATTGTTCCTCTCATTGATACCGGAGCAACTCATAACTTCATTGACGAAGGAATAGTGGCCAAGAGAGGACTCGATACTAAAGGGTTTGAAGGATTCAAAGTCATGGTGGTTGATGGCTTTACAATCACTTGCACCAGAAAGATATCAAACATGTCTGTTGAGTTGAGCAACTATGAAGTCAAAGATGACTTCTACATTGTAAGCATTGGTGACACTGATGCAGTTTTGGGTATCTAGTGGTTGTGATCTCTAGGAGAGATCACTCTAAACCTTCAAACCATAGAGTTGAAGTTCACATCTGATGGGAAGGTGGTTTTGAGAGGGATGTCAAATGGAGGCCCTAAAGTAGTTTCATTCAAGAGGATGGAATGGTTGATTCGACATGATTTAGTGGAGTGGGCAGCAGAATGTGTAGTCATGCCTACCAATCCTCTAGAAGAGAAAAGGAGTTATCATCAAGATGTGCAAGCTTTTCTCTCGAAGTGAAGCAAGGTGCTCAATGGCATTCCACTGAGGACACCGCCTGAAAGGGGGATTGAGCATGTGATTGAACTTGACGAGGGTGCCAAGCCAATCATTGCTTCCCCATATCAGCATCCAAAAAGGCACAAGGATGAGATTGAGAAAGCCATCAAAGAACTCTTGGATATGGGACACATCCGCCCAAGCAAAAGTCCTTTTGCTTCATTAGTAGTCCTGGTGAAAAAGAAGGATGGCACTATGCGCATGTGCATAGACTACCGAGCTCTCAACAAGAAGACTATCAAGAACCGATATCTACTTCTAAGAACTGATGAGCTCATTGATGAGCTACATGGAGTAGTTTACTTCTCCAGGATAGACCTTGGACCTTGTTATCATCAGATTATATTGTGGGAGGACATTGAGAAAATTGCTTTTAGATGCCATTTTGGGCATTATGAGTTTTTAGTTATGCCTTTTGGCTTAACTAATGTGTTTGCGACCTTTCAGTCTTGTATGAATCGGGTGTTCAATAAACATCTAAGGAAGTTTGTTTTGATCTTCTCTAATGACATCCTAATTTACAGTAAGTCATGGGAAGAGCATCTGAAACATTTGGAGGAGGTTCAAAGTATTCTGGAGACTGAAATTCGCCAAAGAATCCAAATGTGAGTTTGGAATGATCAAACTCTTGTATCTTAGTCATGTGATCAGTTCAAAGAGAGTTAGTGTGTACCAAGAGAAGATCAAGGCTATTTTGGATTGGCCACCACCAGGAAACCTCACTTAGCTGAAGGTGTTTTGAGTCTTTGTGGATTTTATAGAAGGTTCGTGAAGGGCTATTCACAATTGGCTACTCTCACGGATCTTACCAAAAAGGGGGCATTCGTACGGTTATAGATGCAACATAGAAGATTTTTGACCAGTTTACGCACATCGTGAGTTTATGTCCCATTTTGGCTATGCTAGACTTCTCCAAGCCATTTGAGCTTCAATGTGATGCTTCAGGAGAAGAGATTGGCGGTGTTCTAATGCAGGACAAGCACCCAATTGTTTTTGAGAGCCTAAAGTTGGGGTATGGAAAGGACATATTCCATATATGACAAAGAGATGCTTGCAATCATGCATGCTTTGGCCAAATTCAGGCAGTATTTGGTTGGTAGCAACTTCATTGTGAAGACCATAGCAACAAAAATCTTTGGGGAAAAAATCGGCAAACCAAAAGTTCAAGATTTTTGAAAAAATTGAATTTTTCAAAAAAATGTAAAAAATTGTAGAATAAGTGACAAAAACTATTTTTTTTTTATTGACAGGCATTTCCATAACAATAGAGCTAAGTTGTCAGTTTGGGTATGGATTCAAATGCGGGTTCAAGTCGGGTTTGCCGGTACGGCAATTTTTTTTTCCTAAGGTATAGGTACGTGAGTATATATATAATAGTCACGGGACTCGTCGCGAGTCCCCCAAACGCGGCGAGTCGCGCTCCGCGCGACCCTGGCCGCGTCCTAGGCGTGCGAACACGAACGCGGCCGCGTCCAGGGGAGGACGCGTCGGATGCACCAGACGCGCAGCGTTCAGGCGAGTCTTGACCCCTGGGCGCGGCCAGCGGCAGCAAAGGCCAAAAACAAAACAAAAAACAAATTTTTTTTATTTTTTGTTTCACTTATATTTTCTATTTCGCCCTAAAAGCAACCTCATTTCATTCATTTGGCAAAATAGGAGGAGAAGAGAGCGCAACCAGCAAGTTGTTGAAGACAAATCCAGGTTCATATATCATTTGGGGAGCTTCATACTAGCAAGGAGGTGCATTGAGAGCTCATTACCAGTGATTGGGAGGAGTTTACATTGCATTCCAAGCCAAATCTAAGAGGTAAGTTCGATTTTAATTGATTTTTTTGTTTTTTTTAACAAATAATTCATTGTAATTTGTAAAATCACTTTTTTTTGAGTTTGCATATTTTTTTTACAAACCCTACTTGCAACTTAAATAATTTTAGAAACCCTACTTTTGCAGCCACATTCATTTGCAAATCAAACCATATTATTATTTTCACAATGTCTCAAACCCCAGTCAGAAAAGACCCTGCTTGGAAACATGCTAAAATCTTTCCCGGAATGAAAAAAGGAGACGCCAAATGTTTCTACTGCAAAACAATATATCATGGAGGCATAAATCGATTAAAATACCATCTTGCACGCATACCTGCCCATGATGCAGTGGGTTGCCCTAAAGCACCTCCTGAGGTTGTTCGTGAAGTGCAAAAGTAATTAGAAACTTTTTGATATGCAAAAAAGAAAATGAAAAAGAAACGTAAGGTGAGTTGGTGAGTGTTGGAGTTAGACAGGGACTTGGTGCTGTTGGAGATGCTTCTTCCATGCCTCCATACCGTCCTAGTGCTAGTGCTTGTGGTAGTGCTTCTGTTTCTGCATCAGCAATGCCTATGCGTACTCCTAGTGCTGGTGGCGCTGCTACTGCTAGTGGTAGTGGCAATGTTAGCATTGGCCCTAGAGTTCGTAAATCTAGGGTGGACTCATATTTTGTACCACACACTACTCCTGGTTCCCAACCGTCGCTTGAGAGCATGGGTTGGAACAAGGACACACATGATGCAGCAAAAAAAACAATTGCAGACTTTTGGTACTACTACACCATTCCCTTCCATGTAGCCAGGTAATTCTTTTTCGTTTAATTGTTTTAAAATTTATATTTAAATTTTAGAATCTAGATGTATCTCATTATCGAATTCAAATTTTACAATACTTATGTAACTTATCAATTTATTTATGACATGTTATAGGTCACCTTTCTGGCAAAACACAGTTGATGCGATAACCATATGTGGGGCGGGGTTCAAAGCCCCTAGTGAAGATGAATTAAAGGGCCCACTTTTGACTCAAAAGGTGGCAAATGTGAAAGCACAATTAGAGGAGCAGCACAAACAGTGGAGCATGATTGGTTGCACCATCATGACTGATGGTTGACCGATAGGAGAAATAGGACGCCGCGACTTCCTAGTTTCCTCCTCGAGGTAATGTTGATGTGATTTTTGTGACTCACCAACCAAGCAGAACAAAGTTTCCAAATGGATAATCATTCTTTCTTGAACAAAGTATCTCTACAAGGTTAAGATTGCGCAGTGAGATCATCACTAACCTTCAAGGTTCTTTAAATGCGAATAGGCTCAGTTTTGTTGATGTGTATATGCTGTGTACTCACGAGGGGACTTACGTAGTTGTTCAAAATGAGTGTAGTAACGACCAATTTGTGCTTTTGAAGGGGATTTTGCGCGAATGATTTGGCTTTAGCGTACAAGTTTCCTAAAACTAACCAAGATTATGCGGAATTGAATGGTTGCAAAGATTTCTAAAATTTAAATTCTAATCTAAATGCAAATGGGTGTTACGCTCAACATAAATGAATTTCGACAAACATTGTTTAGCCTCCTGTTGGACAGCATCAACAAAGTAAGTGCAATCTTCAAAGGGTGAAAATGATGTTCAAATCACGATTCAATAGAGCAACTACCATCACAATGATGCATAACTACCTATGAACCTTGATCGAAGTTAAGAATAAAAAGTCCAGTTGACCACACAGGACGTGCTTATCGTCAGCAAGAACGTTAGTGGTATGGATAAAAGAAATTCACTTATATCAAGCATAAACATCCATGTCTAACTACAAGCATGAAATTAAGTTCCTAATTGAAGTCAAAGGAATAAGAAACCTCACGAACTATTCCAAACAAAGTTGAAATTCACCATCAATGAAAAGCTTTATTAAGAATAGTCTTTTGTGACAATCTCTTACAAAAATTCTCAAAGGGAGAATTCCCCTTCTTCAACAATGCAAATGAGAAACTACTCTAACTCAAAAGCTTCTACTCTCTATTCTGCTTCAACAATAGCTCTCTATTCTCTGATTCTATGACTACTAGAGTACAAATGAGGGGGACTCCCCCTTATATAGCTGGCCTGTTTCAACCGACGGCCCAGATCGAATTACAATGGAGGGCTCAGATTGAGCCACCTCAGCCCTAGACAAGCTTTGCCCTAAAAACCGCCAGAAGGTGGAGGAGTGGCGTCATAAATGCTCCTAAAAATAGCAGATTCCTCCTTTGACCAGTATGAGCAATTAATGCCCACTAACCTTCTAGAAGATTCTCGTCCATGACCCGGATTCCTTTGCTCTTTTCTCTGACCGCGTACGCTATGAATCGCGCCAGCACTGCGTCTACCTCTTCTTCAGAAATTGATGGAGTGAGATTCAGCTGATACTCCAAGATGGCTACCATCTGTTCATGCTTCTCGCAAGATTTTTCCCAAGTCTCCATAGAATCTTGCGTGCTCTGAATGATTGTTGAAAACGTGGAGATGTTTTCAAAATCCAGCTGGGAAAATGTCCTCATCTCTGAAAAGAATGGCTGCAATCTTGCCCTTAGTCCTTCTGCATCTACCTCCTCATTAGTGAGCCTTCTTGCGAATACTGACTCCAAAGTGTTGAGAATACTCTCACGAATATTCCTCATAGCCTTTTTGATCTTGGAGGACTCCATTGCCGCAGTGTCAAAGAAACTCTTCCCTGTGAACGCTGCTGAATGCCATCCACGGAAGTCATATCTATCACCCGCTTGAATTACCCCTTCATTCACCAGAGTTTGCGTGGGAACACGCATCAAAACAGCAAGACGTGGGATAGTATTGTCTTGAAAGATGTGGGTATCTCCCCAAGCCTGCTCAACATTATCCAAACGTGAAAGAATACCGGAAGCATTTTGAAATGCTGAGACGAAATCTGCCATGAACTTTTCTGCCTCAGCACGAACACCATTCACCCACTTATCTCCTTCTCGCACAGCCCTCTTCACTTCTTCCAAGCCGCTGATTGGCTCACATGGCACCTCTGGTGGAAGCTCTGTCGCTAGATTACCTTGAGCAACAGGATGTGCGAGATTTTGCACATACTCAACCAACGCTCTGTGCTCTTTCTTCAACCTTTTATACTTTCCTTCTTTCTTTACCAACCTATCTTTTAATGCCTGAAATGAACTTTCAGCTTCTTCCACCACCTGCGCTCCTGAAGGGCGTCCCAACTCAATTGTGGTGATTGTGTACTTCTCCGGCATTGCATCACTCAAATCGTGATCTTCTCTTGGGGCAGCGATGTGAAGGCTACGGGAACCTGCCTCATTTGTTTCCATCCTTGTATATTTTCTCGCCCTCTTCCGCTTTGGCGACTTGCTTGTTCTATTCAAGAGTTCTTCCATTTCAATTGCTAGGTTGGCGTCATCATCCTGGTCTCTTCGGATCGCCTGTGAAAGCCAATTTCGCTGAATATCATAAACAATCAGAGGCTGCTCCTCAGTGGCTTCCACCTCTCGAACTTCTTCCCGAGTGGTGTTTGGTGGAGGCTCGATTATCTCGACCTTTTGATCACTTCCCTCATGTGTCCCAGCATCTTCCTCTCCGAAGGAAAAGTCGAAGTGGGTGTCCATATCTGTGTCTTCCCCTTCATCTAGCTTACTGGCAGCTTTAGGATCATTCACACTTTGAGTATCTACCTCCTTGGGCATTGGCTGGTTAATTTCTCCATCCTCCAGCTCTTCATTTCTTTTAGCTCTCTGACTAGCAAATAATGACACTTCGCGCACACTGGAAGCATGAGACACCAATTGAGTTGAGGACGTGTCTCCCGATCCCTGAGGCTCTGGCTGAACGGGCTCTCTTCTTTTTGGTTCTGGACCTCGTGTGAGCTGCTTCTTTCTCTTTGCTACCACCGGCGGTCTTCTATCACCCATGAGGTCATACGTGAGGGCGACTGACCTTCTTCTTAACCTGTTAACACGCTCATCCACCCAAGCTCTAGTGAATGTCATGACTGGGATAGACAAGGTGTCTAGATCCACAATCTCTGGTTCGGCCCAATCTATTGGTGGCATCGGAGCGTTCTTCACCGTTTCATAATCTGGATGGGTGACCCTAGTATCCTCCTCAAGTTGATCCGGCACCTTAATCACCTCACACTCCCTGATTAGCTTTAGAGGCAGCCTTGAAAACATCCTCTTCCTGATTTCATCTTCGCTTCCAGCATTTGCCCAAAAGTCCTCCAGGTGAGCCTTGTGTTTGTATTCTTCTCCTTGAACCGTTCCAATCATTCCCTTAGGATCAAAATTTTGTCGGCTCGTGTGAAGAGTCAGCTTGTAGAATTTTAGCTCATCCTCGGCCTCTTTGGCTGCTTGTAAAGTTGGGCATTCCTCGAGTGAATTTCCCAACACAATGGGAAAATGAAGACCTCCCTTCTTCTTTCGCCTTATAATCTTGTCGTAGGCCACCAGTTGCCTAGACAACTCGAGTAATATCATTCTATTAGTTGGATACCTTGGCAACTTGTAAACATATGAATCATAACCCGGAAGCCTCAGATAGGTGAACTTCGGGAATTGGACGAACCAACACCCATATTCCTCGATGAGCATCTGAGCTTCCTCGGATATCCTCTGTTGTAGCCTTTGCTGAAGGGTTCTCGTGATGTACATGGTAAAGGCATCATTCACTCTTTGAAAGTCACCAGTGTGAGTAAGATGCAACTGTCTGCACGACTGGTGGATCTTAAACTGATTGTAGCCGCAGCCAATGGGCTCCTGGTACGCCAATCCTCTGTACTTGGTCATTCGAGCCAACATGTAAATGACGTATGAGCTCATGTAAAATGTTTTTGTCCTTCTGAGGCTCCGGAACTGCTCATCGATGTTATCACTTATCATCTTCGCCCAGTTTACTTGCTCGTCCCCTTCGAGCACCACACTGATGTAAAAGAACATCCATGGCTCGAATATGAATGACTGCGGGCTACCATTGACTCTGCTGAGCAACATAATGATGTCGCAATATTCTTGCTTCAGCTCCTCTGAGATTATTTGTTTCGGTAGCCTGGCAGCAGGTGGCTTTGGCTTGCGCATCCATGAGGTGCTTATTCTTTTCATGCACTTCTCGAAGGTTGTGGCGTACATCTTATCTGCCTTGGCCTTGGACTTATACAACATGTTGTCCGTGGCGAGGATTCCAAACGCCTCGCCGATTGCATCTGGAGCGAAATTAGCCATGATCAAACCATCGGGGGAGGTGATAGTCCGATCCTCAGAATTGTAGCAGTTGGCGCACTCCATGATCAACTCGGGACAACGGACCGCCGGTTGGAAGCCTGCTGCATTATACAACCCGCTCTTCACAATATTTCGTGATGCATCTGTTGGAAGGTTGCCACCTTGCCCGTACATTCGGCGTATGAATGCCTCGAGGTTGAATGGCCCGAGATTGGTATCTGTCAGGTTTCCATGCTTTGAGATGATCTTTGATTCCGGGATGAAAGACTTCTTTAGACTCTTGATTTTCGCCTGCCTGGAGGCGTTCTCCTTAACAGCTTCATTGTTTGCAGCCTTAGTTCCAGCCTTGCTAGTTCCAGCAGCGTCAGCCATCTGCAAAACAAAAAGTGAATATCACTCCATCAACTTTTAAAACAACCATCACGTGAGGCGGCTGGCGGTTGGAGTTGGCTGCAAAAATAAATACAAGTTAGTAGCGTTAGCAGCCAACTTTGACTTCTCAAGAATTAAACTTCAACCTCCAATCAACTCGCAGCCAGAAGAAATATTCAACTTCTCACAAGAAATTAACTCTATCAATTTCAACTTCGAAAAAGCGTGTTAAGTTTCAGCAATATTTAAAATCAGCAAGCCTTCGAATTAAATTACCAAGTCAGCTCTTCGACAGTTATACATCAGCAACTTCGAAGAGTTCACAATTTAAATAAGTCCGAGAGTTCTTAAACGAACAAGTTAAATCAGCAAGCTTCGACAATTTAAAATCAACTTTTCGAGAGTTATAAATCAGCAACTTCGAAAAGCAATCGAAAATCAGCACTTCGAAAATTATAAAACAGCAACTTCGAAGGCATTACAATTTAAATCCAATTCGATTCTAACACTCAGCAATTTCAAACAACTTCGAAAAATTAAAGCTCAAGCAATCTCGAATTCAAACAATTTCAACTTTCAGCATAAATAAATGATTTCAGCATAAAACATTTCGACTTTCAGCAAAATAAAAAGTTTCAGCAATTTCGAATACATACCTCAACAACGTGAAGAAATAAAAATGCTAAACCCTTTTACTTCGAAGCACTTCGCAACTTGCAACTCCGAATCTCAGCAACTTCAAGAAATCAACTTTCAGCAACTTCAGTCTCTTGCAAAAATCGAACTTAGCACCTCAATCCTTCAGCAACTCTCAAATGAAATCTCACAACTCAACTTGCCAGCATAAATTTCAACTTCGAATCTTGTGAGACGAGAATGAAAATCCTCAGAGTTTTATAGCAAAAGGCTGGCGCTAATTTTAGCAGATGCCTTTTTATCCCTTCATCATGACTGACGTGCTTGCTAAATTTAAAAGAGAATATTCCAGTCGTCAGGCAGTTATTATGGCAATTTGCTATTCGGGGAGATTCTTTCCTCGATTTAAATTTAAAATTCCCTCCCGACTGCCAGTTACCTCCAGTGATTTCGAGAAAATCATTTTTACACCGATTTGAAGTTATCTCGACTGTATTTTAAAATGGCACTTTTAATTAATTAAAATTTTAATTTAATTGCCAGTTTAATTTATTTTTTTAACGCATTTAAAAAAAATTGACATCAATTGCCGAAACTGGCTAGGCATAATTTTATTTTCCGT
The DNA here is from genome assembly GCA_007258455.2 of Sequoia sempervirens. Taxonomy (NCBI): domain Eukaryota; kingdom Viridiplantae; phylum Streptophyta; class Pinopsida; order Cupressales; family Cupressaceae; genus Sequoia; species Sequoia sempervirens. The sequence goes on along the minus strand of VDFB02177657.1, from coordinate 5,052 downwards.
CCGTAATTAACTTCCAAAACAAATTCCCCTTGCTAAATCGTCCGAAATTTTAAAATTGCATGGGTCAAAATCGAAGGGGGGATTTAATATTAGACTTAGGAAAATAATTAAATTAATTAATTAAATTAATTTCTCCGTCTTGCTAAGAGAAATTTTAATTTCCTCTGAATGCCATAGAGAATTTCGATTTAATCGCGCTGAGAAAATTTTAAGTGCCCTCAAAGTCCAAAATTTAAAATTTAACCTCCACTTGATTTCTTTATTTCAAACGCCTTTTAATTTATTTCTTGCTTTTTGAAAAATTTAAACGCCCCACGTTTTGATTTTACTCCTCCCAGTCTAGGCGTGGTTGAAGGTATTTTTCATTTCCTTCACAATCCCAGGCGCATATCATTGTTCATGCTTTGAATTTCAAAAATTTCGATGTCTTCATATAGGGCGACTCAGGCAAATTTTGTTCAATACCAATGGCGCACTTGGCCCTTCTAACCTTCAACTTTGTTATAGGCGTATTCTAGAGGGTCAACACTTAGTTTCTTGTTTAGGCGCAAATGACCTATCTAGTTTTCATTCTTGGCTTGGGCGCACATGAGGGGTCTCAACTTTCAATTTTCAATACTTAGAGACCTTTCAAGTATCTTCTCCTCTCTTTAGGCGCATATTAGATGATGAGCTTTCAATTTATGCTTTGGGGCGCATATGAGAGGTGGAGCTTCTAGCTTCAACATTGAGCGCATATGACATGGTCTCCTTCCAGTTTTGATACTTAGCAACTTTCAATTCCCCACGCATTTTCCAGATTTATTACCAAGGGCGCACTTGAGGGGGCGTACTTCCAGTTTTGAAGTGAGGCACATTCTACACAAGGTGCTTTCAGCTTTGAGAAGGGGGCGCATTTGGGACCTCTGACTTCCAGCTCTTAACTTAGTTGTTTTTTTTTTCTTTGCTTCCTTGGGCTGAGCGCATATCATCCAACCAGCTTTCATTTTCAACATTTAAACCTTTATCAACGTCCTCCTTCTCCAACCAAGGCGCATTTCATACTATCAACTTTCGATTTCCAAAACTCCAGGGGGCGCATATGAGGGGTGCAACGTTCATCTTTGCCATGGGCGCATTTTAGCCATCAAGCTTTCAGTTTGACCATTGGCGCATATGAGAGGTGGAGGTTTCAATTTAGGCTTAGGCGCATACAGCAAGGGATGACTTTCAGCTTGGGGCGCGTTTTATACCCCCAACTTTCAATCTCAAAACTCCAAGGGGCGCATATGATATAAGCAACTATCACTTTAAACACTTAAACTTTTTTCCAAAACTCACTTCCCAGGCATAGGCGCATTTCATACTATCAACCTTCAATTTGGCCAACAAATTTCTTTATCCTGGGCGTATCTTAAAGAAAGAGCTTTCACTTTTGTCCCAAAGCAAAACACATATCAAGCTCTCACTTTTGACTAGGCGCATATGAGAGGTGGAGGTTTCAATTTCAACTTAGCGCGTATTTTATATGATCAACATTCACTTTCAAAACCTCAAGGGCGCATATGACCCATCCGACTTTCATTTTTAATGCTAGGCGCATTTTGATTATGGAGGTTTTAATTTTGGCCTAGGCGATATTGATCATGGTGCTTTCATTTCAACACTTAGTCAAATTTTTGCAATTTCCCAGGTAGAGGCGCAAATCACATGGTCAACTTTCAATTTATGCCTTAGTGAAATTTTCAACTTCTCTAAAGAGGGGCACATATGGCTAGGTCTACGTTCAATTTTGACCACCTCAGGCGCATTTTGCACCTTCAACTTTTAGTTTAGCCTGGGCGCAAATGAGAGGGTTCATTTTCAGTTTCCAACACTTAGAAAAATTTCCATCATTCCAACCTTGGGCGCAAATCACCCTCCAAGGTTTCATTTTGGCACTTAGGCGCATTTTGCCTACCAAGCATCCATTTTCAACATTGGGCGATTTAAGATGGGTCTCCGCCTAATTTAATCGGCTTTAGAAAATTTTTCATTTTATCACCTTCATTGACCCAGGCGCATTTAGCACATGGTATTTCCAATTTAAAACACTTAGAAAATTTTTCAACTGCTCCACATTACCTTGGGCGCATTTAAGGGGTCAAGCATCAAGTTAGGGGCGCATTTGAGTTTCTCAACTTTCACCTAGGGCGCATTTGGGACCATCAACTTCCAGTTTGTGCCTAGGCGCATTTGGCATGGTCAACTTTCAGTTTTGGCTTTGGGCGCACTTTGACCTTGCAACGTCAAGTTTTCCAAACTGTCATTTTTTTCAGTCTCTGTTCTGCCTTGAAAGCGAGTTTCACTACCGGACTCGAAATTTTATCCATTTTAGCAAATTTTACGCCCTCTGCCAGATTTAAGTTGATTTTCCTTGGTCAACCCTAACTCGCCCTGACTTTCTATTTTTAGAAAGTTCCTTAAATTTTTGCGCCGTTGACTGAATTCTGACCTTGAAAAGCCCGATTTTCACTTTGCTCTGAATTTTGATTGACTTGGTGTTGTCGATGCCCGATGCCTATTTGTACTCACTACTTTTAGCAACCTGCTAAAAATAGAAATCGCTCTCGTAAAGTCTTCAAATTTTGCGTTGGAGTGCTCCTCAAACATGGCGATTGGCGCATCGGATGCCGCCAAGCAAGAATGTTAAGTTCCTGATTTTGTGGAACCCTAATCAATTCGCTAAAAGCCAGTAATTGTCCGATTCTTCACTCTCTGCGGATTCTCCTCAGTTTATTTCGGAATTTGGCGCCACTTTTGACATTTGTCACATGCTTGACTCCGCTTTTGCCGAGATCCTGGTGCGCTTCAACCGGGCCAATTATAACCGCTACTGAAGTGACTTACTATTTATAGTAAGTGCCCGTTTCTGAGACTTCCTTAGCTCCTTTTGACCTTAAATTTGGACAGCGTGCCCGTCGTTGGTGAACTTGCCTGTGTATGCTGACGCCGAGATCAACTTTCTATTTATAGCCCTTGTCCAAAATGCCCTACTAAAAATAGCAGGTTCTCCGATTGCCTTCAAATTTTGCCAGCAGCTTCTCGGGAGGATGTCAATCATGATGGATACCTCAGTTTTGAACGTTTTGACCTTTGACTCCTCATTTTTAGTGCTGAAGCTCGAAACCCTAATTTTGTGCATGTTGCTCAGATGAGCTCCGTTTGACCTCGTTTCAGTTGTATGATGATCAGCTTGCATTTCTGAGGTGTTGAGTAGCTGCCCAAGTGACACCTGCTAAAAATAGAAAACGGCCGGAAAAGTGACCGACCGGCTGCCGGATTATCTTGCATGTCATACTGCCCGAAAAATCTTGAAAAACCCAGAAAAACCCAGAAAAATTTCCAACATGCAAGCACTGGCTAAAAATAGTAAGTTTCTGAAAAGTGGTCAGCTCCATTTGCATGTTACACTGTCGCGAAGCTCTTGGAAAACCCAGAAAGAAAATACCGACATGCGCCGAAAATGTTTGCATGCAAACCCTAATTTTGGCCTCCGAAGGCCAAATGCTGAAAGTTGTCATCCTGCTTTGCATGTCATATCGTCGCGAAGGTCTCGAAAAACCCAGAAGGAATCTTCGGACATGCATCAGAAAATATAACATTAAGACCTTGAAATCTGCTCTGGAAGCTGTACTGCTAAAAATAGCAGGTTGTCTGGTTTTGCTCAAAATTTGTCAAAAGTGAACTTGAAGTGCCCGGAATGCAATGAAGTTACCAAAATGCGAAAATCCTAAGAAAATCAACCCTAAACTGACACTTACTAAAAATAGAAAGATGGCAGAATTTAGTGAAAATTTAGGGGTTACTTGCTGAAAACATGGTATTAACATTGCTAGGCTCAAAAGCTAAATAATCAACTCAATTGGATCTCAACGTGACCTAAAAGATGTGAAACCCTAATTTCAGACTTGGTTGAATCTTACGTTCAAGCTTGCTGACGGGAGCATCCCCAGAAAAGCAGATAGCAGAACAGAAGCAGAACGAGAGAGAAAGACAAAACCAAAAGCCAAAAGACTTAACGGAGCAAAAATTAGGGTCCCCATTTTGAATGGGCTATGTGCGAAAAGGTCACAACAGTAATTGTACTTCCTTCAATGCATTGGAATTTGAATTTTATTTAGTGAATCACATAATTTAATATGGTTGATTTATGTTTTTTAATTTATTGAATAATTGGTTTTGCTTATTTTTTCAGGTGACACCGTCTTCATTAAGTCCATTGATGCTTCTGCCCAAATCAAAAATGCCACATACCTGTGTGAGGCTATAGAGGAGGTGATAGCTGATGTGGGGGAAGAGAATGTAGTGCAAGTGGTGACAGACAATGCAGCAAATTATGTTGCTGCCGGTAGATTATTGATGGAGAGGCACCCTACTATATTTTGGACTCCATGTGCCGCCCATTGCATTGACCTCATGTTGGAGGATCTTGGGAAGCTCCCATGGATCAAAACATGTGTGGAAGCAGCAAAAAACGTTTGCAAATTTGTATACAACCACACATGGGTGCTTAACCTTATGAGGCAATACACGGGGCTGAGGGAGTTGTCTCGTCCTGGCATCACCAGGTTTGCAACAAATTTTATCACGATGCAATCCTTGATTCGGTCAAGGGCAGCTTTGAGGCGCATGTTTACTAGTGAGGAGTGGTCTTCCTCATCCTTTTCTACAAGCACTGCAGGGATTGCTGCGGCTGATTGCATTTTTGATGAGCAAGGGTTTTGGACACCAATGGACGAGATTGTAAAGGTAAAATTTAATTATTTATTATGCTTTAATTTTTAATCATATCTTACTTTTATTTGTTTTATTTTCATTCACACTTATTTGTGAAACATGTTTACACTTTGCAGTTTATTGAGCCCTTGCTAGTTCTCCTACGAGTTGCAGATGGGGAGAAGCCCGCAATGGGCTACATATATGAGGGCATGGATAGGGCCAAAGAGGCCATTAGATCAGTCTATGGTGGAGTTGAGGAGAAGTATCGTCCCATTTGGGATATCATTGATAGATGGCAAAACCAACTTCATA
>VDFB02177656.1:0-23611 GCA_007258455.2 Sequoia sempervirens | reverse complement strand
AATGTTCCATATTGGAACACTATGAAGCCAAAGTTCCTAGAAAAATAATAGGACTATTATAGAGGAATTGACAAAATAAGAGATGAAATTTTCAAGATGTCTAGAAAAGAAGATGAACCATTGGAGGACTATGTAGAAAGATTCTAGTTATAATTTGGAAGAAGAAACCACAAAAATAGGCTTTTAGAAGATTCCCTAAAGTTGGTGTTTTTAAGAGGATTCAATGATGATTGCATGGATGCCCTTAATTTTATTGGGTCAAGAGATGTATGACAATTACCTTTTAAAGAAATCTGTAAGGTTTGTAGAAACTATTCTAGGACCTTTACTAAGAGGACTAAAGGGGATATAACACCTCCCATTAGAAAGACATCTAATGGAGTCTCTAGATTAGAATTGAGTAACCTACTAAAAAACATGAAATGAGACATCATAACCCATTTGGCTACCCAATTGGACACTCTACATGTGAAGAAAAAGAAAGAAGAGGCAGAGGAAATCCTTATTGAATACTGCCCTAAATGTAGACAACGAAAAGTTAATTGCAAGTGCAAAAGAGTGGCAAGTATTTTAGAGGAAAGACTAGGGAAACTAGAATTTCAAGCACTAAAGGGTGAAGATAGACAATTGTTCTACATTGCACAAGGGAGAACATGGAAACCAAGATAAGGTATGCCTCAATATCCTTTGAAAATTTCAATACACCATTTCCAGTTAGCAATCAAAATTTCTCTAGTCGGAATCTTTAGCTCCTTGGGAAAATACACAAACGTAATGGGAAAACCATAAACCAAATTGGAACGGGTAGCAACAAAACATGTAGCAAGAACAAAAACTTTAAGGATCAAACTACAACCCATAATGACCACTCCAAAAAAACCAATTTGGCAACCTCAATGGAAAAAGGGTCGACAATGCAAACAACAAAATATGAAATTATCAGCAACTACAATAATAAGCCATCTTTGCCAATCTAAAAAATCCATCATCTTAGCCACCAAGAACACCTCAACTACCAGTGCAACCTATACCTAACTCAAATAACAAACATGTTCAACAAGCGTATGCTAATGAGGCTATTCAATACCCTACTTATGGGGTAAATGTGAGTTATGTCCACCATAGATTAGATAAAACATTGGATGGGCCTTCATCCCCTCAAATTACTAAGATGGTAGATGAGTAACCCTTAGAAAAATACTTGGATAATCCACCCATGGAACTTGAGTCAAATCAGGTGAACCAAACCACTTCTAGTCCATAGCCTCCATTCCTTGAACAATTAGCTATTTAGAAGCATTAGAACCAAGTTGAAACTAACCTGTTAGGGTAGCTTAAGGATGTGTGTATAAAGATAACCCTCATTCAAGTCATCAAAGAGATTCCCAATTACACTAAAACGACACCTGAGAGAAATTTGTCTTGAAAATCTATGGAGAAAGAGAAAGGACCCTTAGACTGTTCATGTCTTAAAACAACTTCTAGACATTATGTTGGAAAACATGACTGTTGGAAATTGGAAGTCTATCATTGATGATGCGGTTTGGAAACATGAGCATGAAGTGTACGTGCATTAGTTGATCCAGTGTTTTCATTGATGTCAACATTGTTATGATCATCCTAGTATAGTGGGGAATTATTTTTGGTGACTTATGTACAATTCTAGTTGATCCAGAAAGTATGGTTTATCAGGAATTTGGCTAAGTATTTCCTCTCACAGTGTTGTGGTTTAGTGCATTAGTTTTTGGGTCCCCACTTCACCACATGAAAGTATAATCATCTACGATCATAATTCAGTTTTGAGTTCATCAGATGGAGTAGCATTCAAGTTTTTGAGACATTCTGTACAATTTCCTAAAAGACATGAATGACAGTGTATAGCTCTGTATATTCTAGTTATCTTTTGTATAGTTTACCATTGTGGGAGATTCCACACTTCTTCATGAATAATTATTTTTTTTTGCGATGATGAAGATAAGATAATAAATGTCGGTTTAATGGAAATTTGACGGAAGATTGAGTTTTGAGGCTGCATGGTTGATGAATTTCTTGTACACTTGAAGACTTTGTGTTTAGGTCTATTTTTGGGTCGACCTAACAGGTTTGATTCCTTGTAAGGAATAATTGAGCAACTCTACCTTATCTGAGATCTATATTAGGTCCATGCTGACCTATCTTGATGTAAATTGAATTTTGAATTTAGGCGTCAAGTGTGGATAATTTTTTTTGAGGATGACATGTTAATTTTGTGTGTTACTTCTAATTAGGCTAACCTAATTGAAGTTACACCTGATGTGGGTATATATGTATGCAATTATCACCGAATTTTTGGAGAGAAGATCAAAGAGAAAAAAAGAGAGTGTGAAAGAAAGTAAGTGAAAGTATGGAAAGGAATATGCGAATGTTGTAGAGAAAAGAAAAATTGTATGCAGTTTATGACATGTATGGTGATTCATCTACATGTGTGTGATGTAGTATTGAGAAGATTATGAGAAAAGCATAGAATAAATTTAGATAGTGTGAAGATAATTTGTGTACTTCAATGGAACTATAATATGGCATATGATAGATGCTATTGTATTAGTTCAAATAGGTAGTGTTGCCAACCCTTCTTTGTTCTTATTGAGTGGGCTATGAGCTCATTTTCTAGATAGTGCATCTTGGCAGTGAGCCTTTTGTAATAAACAATTGAAGAAAGTAAATGAAGACATAACTGAACTGAAAGTATAAGTGGAAGAAAAGAAAATAATTGAGGAATGTATGAATAAAGTGGTACAAAGTAAGACTGATGAATGCACTATACTTGAACAAGAAGTGGTAAATATGAGAGTAGACTTGGGAAAGACAAGTTCATTCATGAGGATACGTTTAAGACAAGTTCTATAATGTTTGATGAGTTGATTGTTGGATAAAAGGAATCTAAAGATAAAGGTGGTTTGGGACTTGAAAGAGGAGAAAGCTCTAAAGAAGATCATTCATCTAATGCAAAGAAGATCAAGTTGAGATTCAAGTTTGAACAACACATGCATGAGTGAACCACATGTTTAGTAGATAAAAAATAATCATGAATAATATAAATTATGTCCTAGGTGATCCCACAATACTGGTTAACAATTTTTGGCCAAACTAGACATTTAACTAAATTTTTTAAACTAAATCTTCACTTTCAGGCACCTATAGCGGTTAAACCGTGAGGAATTTGAAGATTATGCAAACTAGTGATTTGTGACATTTTCTCTGTAGATTCTAAATATATTTTTTCAAAATTTTTGTAATCAGATTGCACTTCTTTTTCCATCTCCTTTGAAAGCTATTTTTTAACAGTAAACACCATTTTTAAAGAGTGACATTATTGGCTAACACATATTTTTTTTCTATGAATGATAAAATTCTATTTTTTTTGAATTTAGATTCCTAACTACGATATCTAGTGCATGGAATTGGTTTCATAGCATTTCATTGAATATTTTTTTCTTAATTAAGTTTCAAAGTCAAACCAATTACAATTTAGACATTATTTACTTGCAAAAACATAATTGTTTTGTATATATCAAAATTCAATTTCGTTTATTAGATCGGGGACATCAATATCTAGCACGCATTGGTATTTTTGAATTTTTTTTGATAATTTGTTATTTTTCCACATGTGCAGAACTAAGAGCTTGATTTTTGGTGAAAAACCTATGTTTAATAAAAAAAAATAGTAAAACCAAAGAATATTAAAATTATATTTGATGGATAGCTCATTCCAAGGACTACCATCATCCAATTGGGTCTATGAAGTCTCCTCCATTTTCATCCTTAACTCAAGCTTCGAAAGACAAAATTTTGTAGAGATTTGTTAGAAGAGGAGGAGAAGGGGGAAAAATGGGGGTTTGTATGGACCCCCCCTTTCGAGTGAACCCCTTGACCCTTTCGAGCAAAGGGGGGTGAATACGAACCCCCCCCCCCTTTGAATTTTCCTTTGTCTTCATTTTAAAAAATGTGCCAAAAGGTGGGTCCCATCATTAAAGAGGCTTCACTCGAAGGGGGCTTCAAGCGAAACCATTTAGGGTCAATACGAACACTCCAATTCATGTGAACCCTTAAAAACCAATTTTTTTTCATGGGAGTGTTTTTGCAATTTTCCTTACTCAATGGAATTGTAAACCAGTATTGTGGGATCACCCTCCTATGATCACATACATCTAACAATAGATCCATACATTTTTCAAGAAGCAAGACCTCCTAGATGTGTTATCAAATATTGAAGATAATTAAAGACCTATGGACAACCAAAAGACTTCATTATACTATTTTGTAAAGGGTCTTTGAGAAGGATTATTAGATTCTTTACAATCCATATTAAATCAACTAAGCATACACATGGTACAATTTAGCAAATGCAATGTAAAGAATACATGTAGATTCCATATATTCTAAAATTTTAGAACATTGAGACATTCTTTAATAAAAACCATGCATTAAAAAAGTATTCAATGTTTACAACTTGGATGTTCTTGGAGTTGAGAGAACTCAAGTTGCATGTCTTAATACCATAAAAATAGAAAAATAGAATAGGGGATAGTTATTTTTTTGGTCTACAAAAATATTTCCCTCTCTCCACCACCAACTCAATACATTGTACAAATAAGAATACATGACATTAATCTCATCACTCAATATGATGACATTGGCATTTATATCACATTGAAATAAGCCCTTTGTAGTAGACACACTATTGTATGCATTTAAGGCTTATAGTTGTATAAGGGATAAAATCCACATGGGATTAGTTATACAGTATATAGGAAATGGGAATCTATATCTCTACAAATAGCACAAGTCAATAATCCAAATAATTTTCTAGGAATATAAGCATACAATTTTTTCCTTCATGCATTAAATTATTCCATTCCACCTTGTTGAGAGTTACAATAATATTGACACACCCACCAATTTAATGGGTCCCTAAACATTAAAAAATGATGACCATATTATGCATAATTGATGAAATGCATACCTTTAAGGAACAAGTCAATCTCACAACTCATGCTTCTTATATTCCCTACATTAGATGATATCAATTTGTAATTTATGATAAGGAAAACAAACCCTTGTTGCATTTACAATCCTAGTCACACATCCAACACCAATAAGATATATCCATGTAGATATTCCTCTATTGTTGTTGTTGACATTTGAAAGGAAAACTATGAAAACAATAAATTGGAGATTGTTAAATGTCATGCCACATGATTATGTAAGACATAAAAATAGATTTAAAATACACTAGACACTAGTTCATCACAAATTATTATGGTGTGGTGTCGATATAACATCCAAAACTATCTCTACCACGTACTTTCAATTCCTTTCACTTGGTAAGTGAACAAACCAACCTAGAAATGTTGGTAGAGAGTTTTAAAATTTAGATCATATAGAAAACTACTTCATATGGTGCTTCCCACTAGGTGGGCCCTTTAAGTTTAGATATAAGCTTAATTTATATTAAATTGTATTTTCCGTTGTGGACTAGGTCATGTCATGTGAAATATACAATGACCAACTAGAGAAAAGTGTGAAGGATAATAGACATAAACTAAAACAAATGAAAGAGCCCCAACAAGGATTTGGAGCATAAATGAATCTAATGGGATATAATAGTGCACATATGATCACATTTTGAGCTAGATAATAACATAGTAAAGATTGGAGGATTTGGAGCACAAATAAATGCAATGAGATATGATAGTACACACATGATCAATCATATTTTGAGCTAGATAATAACATAGTTAAGACTAAAAAATTGAGACCTTGTATTGGTAGAAGATTCAAGGTCATAGGATGGTAAGGGGTCATCATGCAAAATAAAAATGAAATCAATAGATTTTATAGTAGTAGTTTTTATACTTTCTAAACAAAGGTGTTGAAATGAGGCAAGTATAAAAGTTAAAAATAGCTTGTGATAAATTATCGAGATTAGAGCTTAAAATCTTATATGTAATAGCCTAGATTAAGTTCCCATCAAGTACATAATTAAAGTATCTGAATTGAGATTTTTTTGGTTCCAATATTAAGTAAAATCGATCAAATATGGGTGAATTAGACAATTCTAAAGGGTCGAGAAATAACTTAATTTTAGTTATAAATCAATAAAATAGCCAAATAGTGATGTATAGTCACTAAAAAATTGCTTTCATGTTGTAGACACTATAACTATTCTCCTTAGCATCAAAATTAATTATCTCATTCATCAATTATCATTAAGTTGTCATTTAGTACCATTAATTATTATCTACCTTTTAATAAATACCATTTAAACAAGTTTTCAAATAAATGCCATTTTGAACATCTCTTCAGTCAACTCCTTCTTTACTCAACTAATTCAATCTTCATTTCAAAACTTGTTCTTTTCTCATCACCCATCTTCATATTCAAATATAAATTTATTCCTCACATTTAGCCATCAATTGAATTAAATAATTCACTGTTATATCCCCATTAATTCAAAATGATGATTTTCTACATTTTAGTTGAGTTGAATCAAGAGTCAGTTCAATTAATTGAAGTCCTCATTCTTATCCTCATCTCTTAGTAGATTTTTCGTTAGAATGTTTATAAATATAAATGTTCATTGATCATTTTCATCATGATGAATCAATATTATATCCATGTTTATAATATCAAAATTTATTATCAGTCCAATTAAAGTGTTATGCTATTATGCCGCATCCACATACATAAACTGCAATATATATATATATATATATATATATATATATATATATATATATATATATATATATATATGAATACCTGGAAAGATTCTTCATCTCCGTCTTGTACGTAAACTGCAATATATTAAAATCCAATTTGGCCAGCTCTAAGATTTTCTTGTCCTTCAACCTGAAGAATACCTTAACAGTTAGCTTGGACACTTTCAATGTTAAAGAAACAGCTTTTAGAGTAATGTTGTACACTTGTACCTTAGATTGTCTAACTCACATATTTCTATGAAGTTTCGTGCCTCCCATACGAGCCGTGATTGATTTTACATTTTTTCTTGAAAATAACACATCACAGGCTGACCTCAAGGTTAAGAGAATAAAATCCTACCAACAAATTAAAATTATTTTGATTTTTGTGCCTAGTGGGACTAAGTTTCCCTAGGTGGCAACATGGTCCCACTAGGGAAATTTTATTGGGTGTCAGGAATTAACGTGTATTTAAATTTTTTTAACGGGAATATTCTAAAAAATACACTTAAGTAGGGTTGGAAAGTATATTAAGGGGTCATTTAAACATAAGAAAGGGTTGAATTATTGATGACAAGTCTAGAAAAGAGTGAGAGTTTGCTACAAATCTTTACAAAACTTTGAAATAAGACTTGGTAAGTGATAAAAAAGGGGTTATTTAAGTGAATTATAATGAAAGGGTCCTAGAAAAGTGTGAAAGTGGGTTACAACACTTCACAACACTTTTACAAGACATCCTAGAATTCTTAATGATTCACAAGGGTCCAAGACCTAATGTGAATGTGTTGGCCACATTACAACATTCAATCTAGGAAAAATAAAGCCAAAACCACTAGGAGGGCCTAAACATGAGAAAAAATAGAAGGGTTACCTTTTCCATGCCACAATTAGTCCCCACTTTAGTGAGAGGATGAACTTGCTTCAAACTCGCACTAAAGTAGTCAAACATGCAATCAAGAGGGTTTCAATGAACTAATGCTTAGCAAGATGAGACAACAAAAATCAAGAGGGATGATCAATCCCTCAGGATGAAGATCCCATAGAAAACTAAACATGAGTACAAGAAAAACACGTGAAATTGATGAAAGAGAAAAGAGGTGAAAGAAAAGAGAGTCGGATCAAGCTTTGATCATTTTTCCATCTCATTGTGGATCAGATCTAGGCTGTTTGTCTGGAAAAATAAATGTATACTCACTCAAAGGTGATGGAACTCATGGCTGTCCATCGGGTGAGAAGGCCAAAAGGGTGAGAAACATACACTCACGGCTCGTATGCACTAATATGGTAAGATGGAAAAGCGTGTTAAAAGGAGTACCTGCAGATACATCATAGCGATGGAGTCTTAGTTATATCTAGCATTCATAAATTAATGCTTTTTAATGTTTCCAAACTACAGTAGACAGTTAATCCCATACAGTAAATGGCATACTAATTATTTTTTAATAGATGTGTAATCTCAGCTTAACTAATATGTACAGATAAAATGTAAAATGTGACAAGAGAAGGAGGAGGACAGACCGGTAAGCACAGTCAAGAGTGAGTTTTATTTCAGCGTCAAAATATCGATCTATTCCCAGGCACTGTAATGCGTCAACCATCTCAAGCCGCTCGATTAGATCGACATCTCCAGACTGCATTTCTCTTAGCAAGATTTTGACTTCTTTCACCAGTGTTTCAGCACGTTCAAGGTATTCAGATTCCTATAAAATATAAAATACACGATGAGTATGAGCAGTGAGAAAAAATTGGTGTACAATATAAAGAAGCAAAGTTTAATGGAAATAAGAGCTGAGTACCCCACCCCGTATGGTGTTTCCATCGATTGGACAAAATCATCATCCCACACATTGAAAGCGTTATCTGGCATAGAAGAAACAGCAGCAGCAGAACTTTCTTCTCCCTCCATAGTCCTCATAGCTCAAAAATACTGAACCCAAGACAAATTTAAAAGCTCTCAAGTTTATACTCTCAGGGTTGGGCTTACCGTGCTATTTTATGGTCCTGTATGTGAAAGACGTGAGAAAGAGCAGGTCTTAGGTTCTGTATGTCCTTGTCGGGTATCCATTGGATATCCCTTTGTCCTCTCCTTTCCTTCACCAACCCGCGCGCTCTCAGTCAACATCATGGGATGAATTACAATTGTGGGGCCGCCACTCCCTAGGTAGAGTAGAATACATTCTATAAATTGAATATTATATTATAGTTTTATTTCATCTTGATAATTGATTAACATGTGAAGAAAGCTTTTTCTATTGAAATTATGATTAGATTTTTGTTGTTTTATAATTAAAATATTTAAGGTTGATTAAACATGTGGGAAAGATTTTAAGTTTATTATATTATAATTCAATTTTAACACATTTTAATTCTTCAAATCTTCATTGTATTATTAATCATAAAATGAAGAAATATTTTTAAATGATTTCATAAAAGAAATCTAGTCAATTATAGATCTCCATAATTTTAATGTGATTTTTTTTCCATCTAAAATATAATAAAAAAACCTTCATAGTATATTATAAATTGAGATCAATAATATTGTAATCTTGTATTATATTAAATAAATAATGTTTCAGAATTGCTTTTATGCAGTAAATTAAGATTCTGACTTTTAAAATGTAATTTGTTCTTCATCCAAAATTTCTCATATTTTTCATTTTTTCTCTATTAGTTCTAGAATAGTACTAACCTTTTGCATGTGTTCAGGGGTTCAATCCTTTTCTTGTATTCAAATATATATCATTTTAGGTAATATTAATATAAGGAGTTGTGGCCATTCAATCTTTATCCTACTTCTATATTTTATGAGTGAATGTATGTTTTTGTTTCACTATTATTGTGCTTATTTTGCTTGTATGTTGAATCTTGACTCATGTGTCTAATATCATTCTAGCAATAGGTAGGAATATCTTAATCTTAGTGCATTTCCCTTTTAGTTAATGGTTTCCTTTTCACGTATTATCTCTATGTTTCCTTTTCTTCTATGAGTGTTTAGTAGGAATTTCATTAGAAATCACCTATGACACTTACTAGTTTTGTAGTCCTTATAGTACAGGGTGTGTTGGAACTTAATGTTGCATCTCCACAAACCTTGAAGAATGGTCCAAGACTTAATATTGATGAAGGTTAGCTTAGGATGATGGATTGAAGCTTATCATCAAGTAGTGGATAATAGTGGGCCTATTCATAGGAGAGAGAAATATCTTCTTCTTTGGGCTCTACTAGGATAGAGGGGTGTTTTTTGAAGTTTATCATATGGAAATTAAAGAAAAATAAAATAAAAACATTGTATGCAACCTAAGGTAACTAGAGTTTCATTGCTAGTGGTATAGAAGAAGCAGCAGTAGTAGCAGCAGCACAAATTTCTTCTCCCTCCATAGTCCTCATAGCTCAAAAATACTGAACCCAACACAAATTTAAAAGCTCTCAAGTTTATACTTTGAGCCTTGGGCTTACCGTGCTATTTAAGGTGGCCCTTAGGCGAAAAACTCGGGAGAAATATAACTGTGGGGCCGCCACTCCCTAGGTAGAGTAGAATACATTCTATAAATTGAATATTATATTGTAGTTTTATTTCATCTTGATAATTGATTAACATGTGAAGAAAGCTTTTTTTTTGTTGAAATTATGATTAGATTTTTGTTGTTTTATAATTAAAATATTTGAGGTTGATTAAACATGTGGGAAAGATTGTAAGTTTATTATATTATAATTCAATTTTAACACATTTTAATTCTGCAAATCTTCATTGTATTATTAATCATAAATGAAGAAATATTTTTAAATGATTTTATAAATGAAATCTAGTCTATTATAGATCTCCATAATTTTAATGTGATTTTTTTCCCATCTAAAATATAATAAAAAAAACTTCATAGTATATTATAAATTGAGATCAATAATATTGTAATCGTGTGTTATATTAAATAAATATTCTTTCAGAATTGTTTTTATAGAGTAAATTGAGATTCTGAATTTTAAAATGTAATTTGTTCTTTATCCAATTTTTCTCATATTTTTCTTTTTTCTCTATTAGTTCTAGAATAGTACTAACCTTGTGCATGTGTTCGAGGGTTCAATCCTTTTCTTGTATTCAAATATATTTCATTTTAGGTAATATTAATATAAGGAGTTGTGGCCATTCAATCTTTATCCTACTTCTATATTTTATGAGCGAATTTATGTTTTTGTTTCACTAGTATTGTGCTTATTTTGCTTGTTTGTTGAATTTTGACTCACGTGTCTAATATCTTTCTAGCAATAGGTAGGAATATCTTAAACTTAGTGCATTTCCCTTTTAGTTAATGGTTTCCCTTTTCACATATTATCTCTATGTTTCCTTTTCTTCTACGAGTGTTTAGTAGGAATTTCATTAGAAATCACCTATGACACTTACTAGTTTTGTACTCCTTATAGTATAGGGTGTGTTGGAACTTAATGTTGCATCTCCACAAACCTCGAAGAATGGTCCAAGACTTAATATTGATGAAGGTTAGCTTAGGATGATGGATTGAAGCTTATCATCAAGTAGTGGATAATAGTGGGCCAATTCAAAGGAGAGAGAAATATCTTCTTCTTCTTTGGGCTCTACTAGGATAGAGGGGTGTTTTTTGAGGTTTATCATATGGGAATTAAAGAAAATAAAAATAAAAACATTGTATGCAACCTAAGATAACTAGAGTTTCATCACTGGTGGTGCTTGTAAATCACAAATGAAATTCATAAACATTGTATATTATAAACTGAGATCAATAATATTGTAATCGTATACATTGTATAAACATTGTATATTATAAACTGAGATAAAAAAACTTCATAGTATATTATAAATTGAGATCAATAATATTGTAATCGTGTGTTATATTAAATGAATAATGTTTCAGAATTGCTTTCATGGAGTAAATTGAGATTCTGACTTTTAAAATGTAATTTGTTCTTCATCCAAATTTTCTCATATTTTTCATTTTTTCTCTATTAGTTCTAGAATAGTACTAACCTTGTGCATGTGTTCAGGGGTTTAATCCTTTTCTTGTATTCAAATATATATCATCTTAGGTAATATTAATATAAGGAATTGTGGCCATTCAATCTTTATCCTACTTCTATATTTTATGAGTGAATGTATGTTTTTGTTTCAGTAGTATTGTGCTTATTTTGCTTGTATGTTGAATCTTGACTCATGTGTCTAATATCATTCTAGCAACAAGTAGGAATATCTTAAACTTAGTGCATTTCCATTTTAGTTAATGGTTTCCCTTTTCACGTATTATCTCTATGTTTCCTTTTCTTCTATGAGTGTTTGGTAGGAATTTCATTAGAAATCACCTATGACACTTACTAGTTTTGTTCTCCTTATAGTATAGGGTGTGCTGGAACTTAATGTTGCATCTCCACAAACCTTGAAGAATGGTCCAAGACTTAATATTGAGGAAGGTTAGCTTAGGATGATGGATTGAAGCTTATCATCAAGTAGTGGATAATAGTGGGACAATTCATAGGAGAGAGAAATATCTTCTTCTTCTTTGGGCTCTACTAGGATAGAGGGGTATTTTTTTAGGTTTATCATATGGAAATTAAAGCAAATCAAAATAAAAATATTGTATGCGACCGAAGATAAGTAGAGTTACATCGTTGGTGGTGCTTGTAAATTACAAATGAAATTCATAAACATTTTAAAAATGGAATAGAGACGTGAATCCCATATAATGATATTTCTTGATTTAAGGCTCTCTTAACACACATGATCACATGCACACAATGTACTTGCAAAGAAGGGAGACATTTAACACTACTTCTAAAGTGTTAATTTTGAGCTTATCGTTATGATTGTAGGTGTATTGGGATAGCACTTATTGCATAATTCATTAGAGCCTTGTATCAAATTAGGCTATCGATTTGAGCCTCAAGTCTAAACAACACATGCATATGTGTGTATATATATGTATATGTACATATATATTTATGTATATATGTATGTACATATGTATATACATGTATAATATGTATATATGTATATATGTATGTACATATGTATATACATTTACATAATATGTATATATGTATATATGTATATATGTATGTACATATGTATGCATGTATATATGTATGCACATATGTATATATGTTGTGAGAACCTATAGATCACAAAGATAGAAAACAAGCACATAGAATGCAAAAATCAACCTCGTATTATTAGACAGTCAAGGGTCTCCTTATAAAGGAGAAATATCAAAGAGCTGGAAAAAATATTAGGAGAGAAAAATATCAGGTAAATATCTAGAAAATATCTAGTCTATGTCAATGAGTCATACAACAATAAATGCCTAAGTAGGCTTAGGTCAACCTATGTGTATGCAATCATTTAATGTATACACTGACACCCCCCTTAAGCATAACTTAGGTGGTTATGGATAAAAATGGGTCCCGACTACTAGCCATGTTAGGTACCCATGCACAAAGTAATCTCTCATGAAGTGGAGAAAAGTAGAAAACCCTGTGGGAAAAAAATACCCTCCAAAAGAGAGAAAAGATCCATAGAAATTATACTGTATGAAGAAGTACTAATTCTTTCATTAAGTACAATATATGATTTCCTCCATAAGAGAGAAAATAATAGAAGGTGTATGAGAACCCCCCATAATACATGTCCTGCTACATTAAGGTTGGATAGTTGACAAAGGATGCAGACGTAGATCCAAGAACGTGTCACAATGTTCCTTGCCTTGGGAAGAAATGAAACCAACTGAAGATGCAGGATATCTTCCCATGTGAGAATATGTATGCATGATCTTGTATAGAGTTGAAGCTCATCCAAGAATGATGATGATGGTGCCCATGATTTCTTTGAATGTTGCTCAGGAATCTCCAAGCCAATGCTGACATGTGACCAATACTGATGGAATGAATGAAGTATCATAGAGGATTTTGTAACAGGGACCACAAGAACCATAGATGTATGGGGATAAGTGGAACCATAAGAATCTAATACTGCCACTATAGAAGTCGATGTAGGTGAAGGAAGAGTAATCATATATGAAGAATACAAGGCCGATGCAACTTTATTGAAGTTGTCATAAAAAAAAGACTGATGTCCTCAATGTGTGCTTCCATGTCAGCAATGCAAGACTCTACGAAAAGACATGAAATGTTGGGTAGATATGCATCCCAATCAACAATGCTAAGAAGATAAATATCCTGTTGCAAAGAAGTGATGGAAGTTGTTGAAGAAATGACTGAAATCCGATGAAGCAATAGGAGGAGGTGGAGGAATGATGATTTCCTCTATGTCAACTGGATGCTCTGTATCTAAATCATGATGTGGGATGGGAGAAACATTGGGATCCATAATGCATGTGTACATTCAATATCCATGATGACATACAAAGAGTCATCTGGAATATGTAAACCAATTAATCCACGAATATGATCACAAATATTAAACCATTTATCCTTTTGAGTTTTTTTACCTGGTTCAGATATAAGTCCATACAAATATGGCATGATATTATGGAACTTGAGATGTTTCAGGATTCCTTCACACCAAGACTTTTAGTTTCCCAGTTTTAGGTTTATTGTAGAAGAGTGGGTTTCATATCCCATGATTACAAATAGGTTAATTCCTTTAGAAAATAGAAAATCAGCATATTAAGAATCCCTCCAGATTAGATGACCCCTCTTTTTTAATATTTTTGATTTCCCTTTTGTTTGGAACTTTATTTTAGTGCATATATTTTCCTACAAGAATGATGGTGAAAATAGGCATTTTATATTTAGTAGGAAATCACCATCATTGAATAGAGTTGGAAAATATAATTTCACTCTATTGCAAATTTACACTAATAAAAGTTTGCATTTACAAAATTGAGAAAATAAAATATTTTAAAAGAAAGCTAGATTGAGAATTTTACAAACCCCATATGATCCTCCTTTTTGCCAAACTCATTGCAAAAGAAAAAAATGAGTGTTCTTTTACAAATTTTTAACAATGGAATTTTTTTTTCCTCTCCCCTATTTTACAAACTTTTGAAGTTGATCAAAACCACTATGTGGCTACTACAAAAGTTTACCTTCCTTTCAAAGGAAAGAAGAGGGAAAAAATAGGGGCTGAAACCCCATCAATTACTCTCTGCCAAAGAGAATTAAAATTCGTGAGCACAGATCCAATTTCTTTCTTGCTTGCCAAAATTGTGCCTCTGTCCATGAAAATTGCAGCTATCACAGGAGATCTGATGTAGTAGATTTGGAAGATCCCACACTACCAGCATAAGGTGTTAGGTGATCCAATTTGGAGCTCCATTCAATGCTGATGCCTTGGCCAAATCAACAGCCAGATAGACGCCTAAGGAGTGGATGATTTTGTTTTAAGATCTTTTTCTTTGCCAACATTAACAAGGATGCTAATGGCAACCTCACACCTGAACAACTGGTCATCATGCTCACCCGCTATGCAACCAACCTGAACCAGATGACATACTGAGGCAAAATGATGTTCACCTCTTGGCTTGGCAACGACGACTCCTGGTGGGCAGAGTACGGCTACTCCTTTTCTCTTAGAGGATGGAATGACGTATTCCAAAGAGCTGGAAGCAGAGGCAAGTTAGAATAGCACCTGAGAGGATATGAGATCAACCATCAAATAAAGTTGAACCCAATTATGGCTTGCAAATTCTCCTTTCACCAACATTGCCTTTGAACAGGTGAGAAAGAGCAGAGAACACGTCTTTGGACCTCTCAGTAAAAATTGGGCCTTTGCACTTGATGCATTGGCCTTCTTAGTGCGTTTTGGGATAATGGTGCATCTCTTGTGAGTTTGTGGCCTGAATCGACCCCCAAAATAGTGAAGTCTGCCCCCAAAAAGAATCCCTCTTCAACAGGGGACAACTAAATATCATATTGAAAATTGAGACTTGCAGGTCCTTTACCAGTGAATTGGCCTTTTGACGCCTCCTTTCAACCACAGATTTAGTCCGCCTCTTCATAGAAAAAATGACTTCGACTCTCAACACACAATCATGCCCCTCTTTGTGCTGAATCATGGCAGAGTAAAGATGCATTCACTCCTGACTTGAATCTATCTATGAAAGGATCTGATACCATGAAAGAACCAGGAGACAGAGATATTTGACAAGCACAAATAAGATAGAATGCATAAAATCAACATCATATTATTAGATAGTCAAGGGTCTCCTTATAAAGGAGAAATATCCAAGAGCTAGACAAAATATTAGGAAATAATCAGGAGGGAAAAATATCAGGTAAATATCTAGAAAATATATAGTCTATGTCAATGATTCATACAACAATAAATGCCTAAGGAGAAGAAGGCCCCTAATAATGTGCATGTGCATAGATATTCTAGGAAATGGGTCATTGTCCAAATTGTTTTTGTATATATCTTTTTGTCATTTCATTAAATTTTTATTTTCTAAATATTAAAAACTTATAGAATAATGGTATGCAATATTTGATTACATTATGAGATAGTTAATATAAGCTCCATGTTTATAAATATTTGCACATTTACATACATACATACATACATACATACATACATACATGTACATGTGTACATACATATATGTGTATATATATATATTTATATAAATTGTATATATTTGTAGGTATGCATGTATATATATATATATATATATATGTATGTATGTGTGTATCTATGTATGTAGGTATGTATGTATGTATGTATGATTTTTTAATTTCATATATGTTATTGTTTTCTAAATATTAAAAGTAGATGATAATGGTATACAAGATAAATGTTTGTGGATTTCAAAACCAAAAAAGGTTACCTTGAATCCACCCATAAACACTCTCAATAATTTATAATCTTTTCCTTTGTAGTGAATTTAGAGGTAATTTGAAACCCTCATTACATTAAACAAAAAATCTATAGCTTTCTGATTGGAAACTTACAGTAGTTACAACCTACTGCTCTTAATAATTTTCTTTTACAATGTTGCCACTGTTTTGCTTCATAATTTGTTCAAGTTAAATATAATAAAATTTGGGTTTCAATGCCAAAATAGAATTTCCTCAAACAATTTTGATACATTTTGATTACAAGCGCAAAATGTCCTTGTGCAAAGTAAACATGTGTTAGATTTACCCATACATCAGGCATTTGAACAAAGTTGTTTCTTCTTACAACTTCTTGTACTTGTGTAAAAGTTTCCTTTGCAATATCAAATTGACCCCTTTCAGCTAGGACAATGGTTGCCCCATTTGTAGAATAAACATTTCCTGGTCTCTGTGCCAACACCTTAGAATACAGTTCTCTAGCCATCTCAAGATGTGTTGCCTCATTCTTTGGATCCCTCCTTTCATTGCAAAAAGCTACAAAATAATTCCAATTTCCAAGTGAAATGTCAACATAAGAATTCTTTGCAACTTATTCACTTTGTGCAATTTTAATTTTTTCTTAGGAAATGGATAGTTTTTCTAAGTTCCCTTTGATAATACTTGTTGGCTCTATCACTTGACTGTATAAGAAGGAAATATCATAGGCAAGCAAGATCCAACTCTGGTACCATTGTAATGTCCCCAACTCTAGAACTTTCTATTTTTTGGTATTTTCCAATTTTATGCCCTCCTTTTTTGCATTTTTTATTACACAAATTGAGATATTTCATAGATATAGTATAGTGCAGATAAACAACAATATGGACCCAATTTGTAGTTTAGATAAAATTTGAAAATGAAACATATTGATGCAATAAATCAGATACTTGTATTGATAAGCAAACTGGTCTATGGAATAGTAAAAAAGTATTGTTATTAAGCATACAATATGGACTTATGTTCATCCTAGCAGTCCTAAAAGCTCAACAATAATAGATCATATATTCTTGATACCTAGATCAAATATGAAGTCGCCACAATGATCCCTAAATGTGATAATGATTTTAAGGGGCTGTGCACCATAATCCAAACTCATATTATTTTTTTGACAAGGGTGATCTCACAATATTGGTTTACAATTTTTGGCCAAACTGGACACTGAAATAATTTTTTTAAACTAAATCTTTAGTTTCGGGAACCTATAGTGGCTAAACCGTGAGGAATTTGAAGATGATGCAAACTAGAGTTTCGTAAAATTTTGTCTATAGATTATAAATATATATTTTAAAAAAAATTTGTAATCAGATTGCACTTCTTTTTCCATCTCCCTCGAAAACTAGCTTTTTTCAGAAAACAACATTTTAAAAAAGTGCCACCATATATCTGAGTGCCCCAACTTGCAAAACTACCCTGGAAATAATGATGTAATTTATATATGTGGAAGCTGGTGACTAGCTATATAAAACCTTTTTTCACAGCTGCACCTATGATGGAATGTATCAACAACAACCAGTGATCATAAGGAAACCATTATCATGCTCTAATGACACCAAATTATATGCCAGATGGTATACTCGACACCAGTCATAATGCCCCTTTAGCACAAGTGTAATATTAATATCAATTTAGAATTTGAATAGTTTAGCTCAATGGTGACTCCTATATGAAATCACTCAAAGTAATTATGGGTTTTCATCCTCCAATTCTAGTCCTAGAGATTTTTCATCATCAAGTTAATTGAACCAAAGTCCAAAACTCCAACAATGAGGAGGAATCAAAACAATAAAATGCTTAATCATTATGCCTCCTCCTCCTTGTTTGGCTTCTCCTAAATAGTGTTTTCCTCCAAAGACATAACTCTTCAAATTTCCTTCATGACCTTTGATTGATATTTGAGAGGAGTTATTTAAAATATATTTCAATTATAAGAGACATCCTTTATTTATAATTTCAATTTGCATGAGGCCCTCTTTATTATAATTAAATTTTATTATACGACTTAAGTGACCCCTTTTATGACATTAAGATCCTCTTGAGTTATTATTATACTCCTTCTTTCCAAGAGAAAAATCTCCAAGGCTCAAGGGAAATGAACAATGAACATTTGAGTTTCAACTTGGTTTTATTTCGAGAAGGGGACAATACATTGTAAAATATTTGTTTAACGGTAGAATAATATTTAATCCACCTATTTAGGACTGTAAAATAAAAATAGATGAATTAATCTATTTTCAATTATATTTTGTTTTAATATAGAATCTAATAGAAAGGAAAAGCATAATGCATTGAAGGACACATACAATGTTCTTAAATAAAGACTAAAATAGGTTTCCCATTAAAAAAAGAAAGAGGAAAAATGAAAAGATAATATACATGGGTAAGTGCACGAAGTTGAGTCCACGAAACGTGGAAGTTTTTTGCCTTAGCCAAAAAATTGAAATCGGCATCGATAAAACGGGATCCCGATTTAATAAACGGGATCCAGATTTTTAAAAAACGGGATCCCGTTATGGTTCGGGATCCCGAGCCTGAGACCAAACGGGATCCCGCTTTTTAAAAATCGGGATCCCGTTTCCCGTCGGACTCCGAACCAAAGCAGACGGAACGGGATCCCGATTTTAAATAAACGGGATCCCGATTTGTAAAACACGGGATCCCGATTTATAAATAACGGGATCCCGAGTTATATAAATTGGGATCTCGTTTCCTACTGTTATTTATTTTTTTAAAAAATAGCAGTTTTCACTTCTGCGAACGGGACCCCGAGTGGCTTGCGACAGCGACCTCAACACCAAGTACAAGTACCCCACTTCTTCGCCTTTTTTTGGTTTGAATTGAAATTTTAAAAGAAATACGTTAATTTAGCATGTTTTTTTTTCAATTTATGTGACGTTTTAATTATTTTTTTAATCGTTATATTAGAATTCAATAGTTGTCAAATTAGATGAAAACTTGCAATGAAATTTAAACGTTTTTTAATAAAATTGAGAAAAAAAACCTTGAATTGTGTTTTAGAAACAAATTTTAACTTTTAAATCTTAAATTGTTCGATTAAACCCCAAAAAAATTGATTTTGAAAACCCTAATTGAAACAAAACAAAAAAATTTGCATTTCAAAACCCTAAAGATCGAAATGAAATAAAACATCGCATTTACAAATCCACATCGAGCTTTTTGAAACCCTAAATTCAAATCAAACGAAAAAAATTGAATTTGAAAACCCTAGTTTGAATTGAAACGAAAAAAATTCATTAAAAACCCTAATTGTTTAAAACTGAAACCCTAAATTGAATTGGAACAAAAAAAATTGTTAAAACCCTAAGTTTGCTAAACCCTAGACCCTAAACTGTAAAATCTAAACCCATAATACTAAAGCATTTGAAATTTATGAACCCTAGACCCTAATCTTTCATTGGACATACCTAAAATTATGTAGGTTCAATATCAAGAATGGGTCTATTTGGTAGATTTATGAAAACTATTTTGAATATCTAGAATGCCATAAAAGTATAATTATAGCAATTCCAATTGGAAACACTTCCAGATACATATATATCCTAGATAATAATCCACCCATCCTCAATCATAATGGATTATTTGGCAATTAAGAGAGATTCAATTTAACCATAAAATTACCTATATTTTGATACTATATAGATTTATGTGGAAGGATAGAAATGCATCAATATGCTTTGTGCCATATTTTATGAATATTAATATTTAAGAAAAATCTAGATAAGATTGACCTAAGTAGATGATTTATGTAAGGGCTTTTTAGTGAACAAGTGACACACCATGGAGATAGGGATGGTATTTAAATTCTTATTTATAAATATAGTGTACCCCCTTTAAATTTGTATTTGGTTTTTATAATGAGTTGAAATTATCAATGTGTTACATAAAAGAAATTTGTGCTTAGATATATTTAAATTAGATAATAAAGATATAGTTATATAAAATAGGGAATCCAACATGAGGAATAAACCTTTAATGTGCCATTGTGTGCATCTAATTTATGCCAATGATTTAGTAAGAGTGATCGTCTAAGAGGATGAAATTTAAGCCTTGAAAAATTGTAAGATCTAACACTATTTTAATGTAGTTTTATATGTGTGTACATGTCCACTATGTTTTTTGAGTTTATGTTAATGTAAGATAAGGAGGATTGGTGGATATATTTGAAATCTAAAGAAAAAACAAAAATGATGTGAATATATAGATATATATTTGTAAAATGATTCTTTAACTTATCTATATTAAACATTGTATATTATCTCTATATTACTATCATGGCTTGATTTTCATTATGTCTACTAAATGTTGCTATATTTATTCATTGTTGTAATTAAATTATAGGGCTCAATGTGTAATCTATTTTACATCAAATTTTATAGTAGACTTATAATCCTAGAATGTTTGTAAATTTAATAGCTAACAAATAACTTGATAGGTGCAACTAAAAACCAAAAAATGTGGTTTGATTTATCTCCATTAGGCTGGAAAGCTAAAAAATCTACTAGGTTTATCCCTATTAGGTTGAAAACCCAAAAGTGTAGCTTAATAAACTTACAAGTGGTGAAAACTCACAAAAGCACTAGAAACTAATATTTGCAAAACTACCCTTGACATATCAAAAAAAGCCAAAGGTCACCATATGTCATACCTGTATAGGTTGTATAGTTATATTAGATACCTTATAGTATCTCCTATTGGTTAAATATGTTTGAAGATGACATTAGCGACACATCCCTACATTTATATGAGATATATTATTAACATGTCGTGTTACACATATGCTAAGATACTCAAATATGGATAAGGAGAACTAGGGAATATATATTAGAAGAGAAAGATATACTAAGCTATCCAATATTATATTTTTGTACTTAGTGTAGAAGAGAAATTCTAGACCAAGAATGCAAGTGCAAACTCAATACTCTACTTCTAATGAAAGGTAAATAAAATAATGAAAGATTAGAGAAGCATAATATGTTCCATAACATTCTTTTATGGCTCTAAATGTATGTGTTGAAGTTGCTCTTTGGTTCTCTAATGTGATAACATATACATACAAATTTTATCATATGGAAACATTTGGGGATGTCATTATTTTATAGAGTTGAGGGGAAAGGAATGGAGGACTAGGTTTTTTTGGAATCGAGGACTAGAATCATGAGAGAATTTTTGAATTTGAATTTGAGAGGGAAGAGAGAATTAAATGTAGGTGGTTGGGTTGATGGAGGGCTTGTGTTGACTTGATTAGGTAGATGGGAATAATTGAATGCTAATTTGAATTTGGATTGAAGGTCTAAGTTGGAAATGAATGGCTATGATTAGTCTAATTGATTTGATGGCTAGGATAGATTATTAATTTCATTTTAGATTTGATGAAGTGGAAGTAAGTTACATTAGTTTGAGTTTGGATTGGTGATTTGGAATTATTTTAATTTTAAGCTATGGATGTGACATGATTATCCCCTTAATGGTTGATTAAAAGTTAGGATTTGGGGATTTTAGCTAATTAAATAATAAACTCTAAAGTCTAAACCGTAAACCCTAAAGCCATCATTTTTTCTTAGGCTCTTAATGAAATTTGGTTGTCTTAGGCAACTCCACCAAATTTCAAATGTACCTTATGCCATGTAATTGTTTCCTAGGATCTTGCAACATGTAGATCCCCTTAAGCTATCCTATTACTTTAAACCCTAAACTCTAAAGTCTAAACCCTAAACCCTAAAGCCATCATTTTTTCTTTAAAGGCTCTTAATGAAATTTGGTTGCCTTGGGCAACTTCACCAAATTTTATTCATTTGAGCCATGCCATTTTCTCCTAGGACCTCACTAGACGTAAATCCCCTTAAGCCATCCTGTCACCCTAAATCATAATTCAATTTTCTTAAGGGGTTGACAATATGACATTTCTTAAGGGGATCAAAGAAGTTCTTAAAATTTGGTGATCAAAGTTGCCCAAGGCCCAACCAAATTTAACAATAATAAGATCCTGCAAGATTATACAATATCAAGTTGTATTTTCATTCAAATAGCATGTGCCTTAGACATATAAATGAGGCTTACATATAATTTTAACATTTGTATTCAATTATTTAAGGCCATTTATATTGAATGGTTTAACTTGGTATTTCCTAAACATGTATCTTACATCTTGAAATTACAAATCTAATGCAGGTTCACTCATATCTTGAAGATCTCATGGATCCATTCAATAATATTGCAATCCACCTCCATGCCATCCATCTCCAACACCTTCACCTCCACCTCCGCCCACTCCACCTCGTAACCCCCCACCTCCACCACCTGAAATCAATGAGCAAGCTCATTTGCAAGCACAAATCAATGCTTCTTAGAACCATCCAAGATCAAATCAACATTATTCAAAATGAAGAATGTGTCGCACCTCTTGTGAGGATGTTTGCATCTAGGATGCAAACCCTTGTTGATGCTGTCAGGGCTATGGATGGGATCATAGATGAGCATCGACAATGGCTAGAGGAGAGGAGAAATCCTAATTTTGAAAAGGAAAACACAAATAAAAGAATATCTATCTGTTAAAGAGAGCCATAATAGTTTATAAATTAAAACAATGATCTTAAATAGTTATGAATTTATAGAATTTAGTCGAGCTTGATGGATATTTTGTGTGATGAATTATAAATTTGGTTCCAAATGGATATTTTTAGTGACATGAATTTATGATTTTGGTTCTATATGGATATTTTTAGTGACATGGATTTGTGAAGTTGGTGGAATTTATGAACTTATAATGAATAGTATATAATAGTATATATTTAATGACTATCTATTAGATCATGATTTCTCCTGCTGAAAAATTGTGTGTGTGTTAAAGACATAAAATGAGATTTTGTGAATGTTTCAAGTTTATTATTTAGTATGTATGTGCATGTATTAAAATTTTTCATAATAGTTCTTAAATTTTGAAATTTGTATATGTATGTATGTATAGTTTAGTTTAATGATTTGTACACATGCAAATTATGCAT
>VDFB02177654.1:0-18735 GCA_007258455.2 Sequoia sempervirens | reverse complement strand
TTAGGCAAACTTTTTGTATAAAAAGAGGGGTGTAGGCCTTGATTTTCCAAGTCTAGGTGGTGAGATAGCGAGAGAATTCTCGAGAGATTTGAAGACATTTCTGTACATCAAAGTAATGTCATGCTGCTATGCTTGAAGGAGATGGTCTTGAAGCAATTGTAACTGTTTTTGGAGCTAATCGGATCGGTCCTCCATTGGAGAGGGACCCGGAGACGTAGTCCTTAGGGACGAACTCCGTTATCAATTGTGGTTTCGTCTCTCTATTTCTTCTCTCTTTCTTTCTCAGTTCATTATCCTGGCATTTATTTTATGTTATGTTCATTTATTCATTTGAGCATTTAATTATGTAATCATTTATGTTAAGCATTGTAATAATTGATCTTTTACGTTACGCATTCTGTAAGCATTTAGTCCTAGATCCTATATAGATCAAGTTGGTATCGGAGCTTTGTGTGTGGCTAGTATTGCAATTTGAATGCTAACGAGATCCAGGTTGCAACGAGGCGAAGGAGAACTTGAAGAATACAATCCTGAAATCGGAAGACGAAGAGCTAATCAACCATCACAGATGGAAGCGAAAGAAGGTGGACAAAGTTCAGAGCTTAGTGACAAGGATTTTCAGAAGCTATTCCTTGACATGAAGGCAATGGTGGAGGAAATTTATGCAGACAAGAAGAAGCACGAAAAGGGAGGTTCTTCAAAGCACAAGAAGCAGGAAGATCAGAAAGACACAGAGGAGAAAGCTCCAGAAACTCCTTCTCCTCCATCTTCTCCCTCTTCTTCTTCTCCCCCTTCTTCTCCTCCTTCTCCTTCTCCTTCTTCTAATGTAAATCCATTTAAGAGAAAATCTAAGCCTGTAATTAAGCTTGATGTAAAATTTGAGTTACCAAATACCGTGGGAGTTAAATGTCAGAAGTTACACGACATCCAACAAGTAGAAGTATAATCAGAGGATTCTGCAAAGGCCCATGTAGAAGATGTTTCTAGGATTCAATTAGCAATTCTCTGGTTGGGAGGTACAGCTCTCACCTAGTGGGAGAGTAAAACTCGTGAAGAAATTGCTCACCATGGTCAAGTTAATATGTCTTGGATGGAGTTTGTTGCTGCCCTTAGGAAACAATTCTACCCTTTAGGTTACATGCAATAGTTAACCATGAATTGGCAAACCTTTAGGAAAGGTAAGGGGCAGTCTGTCCTGGAATATACTCATGAGTTTAGGAAACGGGCCATTGCTCTAAATGTTCCCTTGTATACCCAAGACACATTACTTAAGTATATTGGTGGTTTACATTCTTACCTTAGGCACACTATTTTGATGTTGAGTCCCAACAATCTAGACGAGGTGTCTGTTCAAGCTACTCATATAGAGTCAAGGGGTAAGAACACTTTTAGTGATAAATTTTCCAAGAAGCCATCTAAGTTCGAGGGTAAGTCTAAAGGGAAAGGAAAAGACAAAGATAAAGGCAAAGGGAAGAAGGAAGCTATAGCTAAGAAAGAGGGTGAGAAACCCACATGCTCCCATTGCAAGAAAGAGGGGCATGATGATTCAAGATGTTGGAAGCTTCATCCTGAGTTGAGGCCGAAAAGATATGGAGGTAACAAAGGCAAGCAGAAGACTACTGCAGTGATTCAACAGGATCTTGGTTCAGACTCCGGAGATGAGACGAAGATTGTTGCTACCGGAATCCAAGGTAAAGGGAAAGGTATATCTCTCTCATCTGATGCAAGTTTTTCTAATGCCAGTGCAAGTACAAGCAAAGAATCTTCTCCTAAGGTTGATAAGCAAAGAAATGAATTGTTTCACATTCGTGTTGTAACAAAACACAATTCAAGATTGATAATTGCTTGGATACCGGTTCACAAGCCATCCTAATATTCCAAGAAGTTGTAAAGAAACTTAATTTGACTACAACACCTCATCTGAAACCATATCCACTCGGATGGGTTTGCAATGATGCACAATTACAAGTAACTAAATAGTGTAAATTGAGATTTGCTATCACTGCAAACTTTGTAGATGAGGTAGAAGTCGATGTGGTCCCTTTGGATATTTGTGGGCTTGTGTTAGGGAGTCCTTATCTTTATGACAGAAAAGCAATCTTTTATAGGGAGGAGAATAAGTATCATCTTTTTAAAGATGGGGTAGAATACATTGTACGGGCACATAAGGTGAAGACTAATCTTACACTAGTTAATGCTGGTCAAATGAAGAGGTTGGTCAATTCAAGTAAAAACTTTGCATTGATGCTTGTAAAAGCAAAGATGATATTTGGAAGACTGCATTTAAGACAAAACAGGGACTGTTTGAGTGGTTGGTTATGCCTTTTGGGCTTTGTAATGCACCAGCTACCTTTATGAGAGTCATGAATGATGTCTTTCGTCCTTTTATTGATGATTTTGTCATAGTTTATCTAGATGATATCCTTGTATTCAGTCAAACTTGGGAAGACTTCATGTAAGTCATGTAAAGAAAGTCTTTGATGCATTGAGAAAAGAAAAATTGTATGTAAAGATGTCTAAATGTGAATTTGCTAAGACATCCTTAGTGTAATTAGGCTATGTCGTAGGGGGTGGTCAATTGAAAGTAGACCCTGCGAAGGTCGAAGCTATTGTAAAATGGCCTAAGCCAAGTACCGTCACAGAGGTCAGAAGTTTCCTAGGTGCAGTTCAGTACTAGAGAAAGTTTATTGCAAATTTCTCTTATATAGCATCACCATTACATGCATTAACTAGTACGAGAGAAACTTTTCAGTGGGGAGGTCCACAACAGAAGGCTTTCAACACTTTGAAGGGAAAGTTGAGCACCGCACCAGTTTTGGCCTTACCAGATCTACATCAACCATTTGAGATTGAGACAGATGCGAGTGGGTTTGCCATGGGAGCAGTACTCATGCAAGGAGGTAAACCAGTTTGCTACCACTCTGAAACTTTTTCAGGAGCAGTAAGTAACTATCCCACATATGATAAAGAACTTTATGCTTTAGTTCGTGAGCGTTAAAAAAATGGAACATTACATAATGGGGAAAGAAACTCAGAATCCATTAATCGCATCACCACCAATTTCAAGATTTGCACCTCACAAACTGAAACGTAAACAAAGTAGGCACTTTCGGATGGGTTTTCTGCAACAGTTTCATTTGGTTATTAAGTATAAGAAAGGTACCCATAACAAAGTAGCAGACATGCTCTCTAGACCTCCCATGATGAATGCTTTGATAATCCTTCAGAATAGTTCTATGGTTCATGAAAGTTTTCAGGAACAATATGCTAATGATGAGAACTTTAAGGATATCTATGCTGCTTTAATGAATGGTAAACATGTAGAAGAGAAAGACTATTATGTGCAGGATAAACTGTTATATCACTTGGGTAAATTATGTGTTCCAAAAGATGAACAAGCACAAGTGATTAGAGAAGCACATACCTCATTGATTGCAGGACACTTTGGGGTAAACAAAACATTGACCTGCGCCGCAGCCACCGCCCACAAAACCAAACGCGAACGTGAGGCTGCGGTTATGGTGGTGTAACTTTTGTAAGCCTAGTAACAGAAGCAAGTGGGGTTTGTACACACCCTCACTGTATTCCTCTCTCGCCCATGGGAAAGTGTGTCAATGGACTTTATTGGGGGTTACCTATGTCTGGGAAGGGACATGATTATTTGTATGTAGTAGTTGATCGGTTCAGCAAAATGTGTATCTTAATGCTGAAGGTAAAAAAGAAAGTCACCGTTGAACCGGACCATATGTAATTTCTTGTAATGGGTTCATTTTAAGTTACCTACTTCTATTGTATCAAATTGAGATTCTTGATTCTTTGGGGAATTGCCAAATTTGTGGGGACTCATGGACATCGACCGAAGAAGAGTACGCGATCTCCATCCACAAACCGAATTAATGCATGAGGGTTGTAAACAGGACAGTTGTGCATCTACTCAAAGGGTACTGCAGTAAGCATCCTAAGTTGTGGGATGAGAGTCTTCATTATGTGCAGCATGCCTACAACCATGCAGCACACTCTTCTACTAAAAGGTCTCCTTTTGAGACATGCTTTGGTTATGTGCCCAAGACATCGATGGATTTTGCTTTTGGGAAAGATGATGTTGAAGATGGACGCCATGATGCAGAGAAGGCTTTGAAGTTCATCCAGAAAGTCCAAGCAATTCATCAGGCAGTGGAAGCACGGTTGGAACAGAGCCAAGCAAAATACAAGGTTCGCCATGACAAGCATCGCATTGATCATCATTTTCAGGTTGGAGACAGAGTTTGGTTACATATCAGCAAGGAAAGGATGCAAGGTGAAGGTAAAAAGCTTAAGCCAATTAGATATGGTCCTTTTGAGATCCTTGAGAAGATTGGTACCAATGCCTTCCGCCTCAATCTTCCTCCATACATGCATATTTACTCGGTTGTCAATGTTGAGAATTTGAAACTGTATGAGCCTCCAATGATCCTAGATGAAGTCTCAGACATTCAAGTTCCATCAGTTGATGACCTTTCTCCAGAGTACATGTCAGAGTTGCTAGAAGATGTTATTCTCGACAGGAATGTCAGAACTTCATGAAGAGGAGATGTTGAGTACCTCAGAGTGGGCCTGAAGGGGATGCATCCAAGCAAAGCAAGATCGATGGAGATTGGTAAAGTGAGGAAACTTTACCCTCACTTACTTTCCAAGTAATCAAGCTTTCGGAGGTCCAAAGCCTCCGTTGGGGGGGAGGCTCGATCCGACAATTCTTTAGTGAAAATCTGCTGCCAATACTCTATATTTTAGCTTCATCGTAGCAGAGAACGATGTCCCGGTTCCAACGCTAAATCCTGAACAGGCTTAAAAGGACTCGCTTATGCCACGCTACCAAACTTCCAACAAACTAGCTTCAGGGCATCGAAGGCAAAAATAATCATCTTAGAAATTGATGGAAGCAAAGATCATCAATGGCAGAGTCAGACCCATTCTCCCCGACGGTGTTCGCTTGCCAAAATCCGGCGTCGTGATGCCCGGGAAAGAAGGCCAAACTTCAGTCAACTAGAGGGTACAAATGATGACATCATCATGCTTACGTGGCAGTCCGTACTATACGGATTACACTTGGGCGAATTCTGACCCAACATGTGGTAGGTGAGTCAAAGTGTACGGACCAATCACAGTGTGACACGTGTCTGACTGTATAGTACGGCATCACAGTCAGCATCCCACGTGGCAATCCAATCACCGACACATCAATTGCCTCGTCAGCATTTTGGCAAATCAGAGCTCGACACGTGGCAGCTCGGTCAGCACCAGCGATGAATAGTACTCTGACACGTGGCTCACAGTCAGCGTACAGGTCATCTGCATCAGCAGACACATTGGCAGTTCAGGCGAATCACAGTCTGACATGTGTCTTCTTTTAATTCGGCGATCTGGTTTGTTGTTTAACCAAAAGGTTGTTGTGGCTCGAACCGACGACCTCCCATTGCCCGAAACCGTCGGCCGCCATTTCGCTAGCCAGCTATTGTTCAATATATAGTGAGGGCGGGTTGTTTTTGTTGTTAAGAATGTTCGGTGTTTGTTTTAAAACCCAAACCGGCCGGTGGTTTGAACCCGCACCAGCCGGTCCAACAAAATATTTATTCACCGTTGCGCCACGGAGAAGTTCTACATATAGATTGGCAGCGGTTTCTTTTATTGTAATAATATAGACCGAACCATTAAACAAATGGCTAAATAAGCCAAAACAACCTAAACCACCTGAAACCAAAAGATTGCAGAGGATAAACCAGTCATGATACGAACTGATAGAGGGAGATATGCAATTAATTGAGTGGTTAGGCCTAATTAGGAAAACTTTGTGTATAAAAAGAGGGATGTAGGCCTTGTTTTGCCAAGTCCAGGTGGTGAGATAGGGAGAGAATGCTCGAGAGATTTGAAGACATTTCTGCACATCAGAGTAATGTCATGCTGCTGTGCTTGAAGGAGATAGTCTTGAAGCAATTGTAACTGTTTTGGAGTATAATCGGATCGGTCACTCCGTTGGAGAGGGGCCCGGAGACGTAGTCCTTAGGGATGAACTCCGTTATCAATTGTGGTTTCGTCTCTCTATTTCTTCTCTCTTTCTTTCAGTTCATTATCTTGGCATTTATTTTATGTTATGTTCATTTATTCATTTGAGCATTTAATTATGTAATCATTTATGTTAATCATTGTAATAATTGATCTTTACGTTACGTGATTCTCAGAAGCATTTAGTCCTAGATCCTAAATAGATCAATGATTCTATCCTTTTATGCCTCAGAGATATCCATCCCCAGTCTAATGCAGTCTTATGAGTCTCGTGCTCAAATTCAATGGCCATCATGGCTATCTTTCCATACAACAACTCAAATGGAGTGAAGCATGTAGTTTTTTTCAGGTTGTCTTGTAGGCCCACACAACTTTTGGTAGCCTATTTTCCCAATCCTTCTTATGTCCATAGTCATTGTTTTGGTCAGAATGACTTCAATTTCTCTGTTGGTCACCTCAACTTGGCCATTGGCCCGAGGATGATAAGGAGTAGACTTCTTGTGTCATATGTTGTGCTCATTGACTAGTGTTGTAACAAGGGTTGAAGTGAATTGAACCCCTTGATCAATCACTATCTCTCTTGCAACCCCATACCATGTTAAAATTTCCTCATAAAGAAATTTTGCAACCTTATTATCTCTTGCATGCTTCATGGCCTTAACTTTTTCCCACTTGGTTACATAATTAGTGTATACCAAGATATAGGATTTACCATTTGATGGAGGATCAATGGGTCCTAGAAAGTCCAATCCCCATTTATCAAATGGAGTGATTACTACCTGGGGGTAAAGTGGGATCTCATTAGATTTGGTTGGCCGGCCCATCCTCTAGCATTTATTGCACTTCCTTGTATATTTCTCTGCATCCTTGTGGATTTTGGGCCAATAATATCTTGTTTTCAAAATATTCATTGTTATCTTCTTGGCTACAAAATGCCCTTCATAGGGTTCATTGTGACATGCATGCAGGATATCATATGTCTCACCTTCCCTCACACATCTCCTCATGACATGGTCTGGTCCAATGTAGAACAAACATCCTACAATCCATGAGAAAGGAAAGGTCTTCTCAATGAGCACCCTTCTCTCTTTTGGAGAGAAGTGAGGAGGAACTGTCCCTATGACTAGATAATTAGCTATGTTAGCATACCAGGGTGTATGCACACTGATAGAAAATAAATGTTCATCAGGGAAAGAGTCATTAATGACTTGATTTTCCTTCGATGTAGTCAGCCTTGAAAGAAATTCTAGAACAACATTGGCCTTCACTGGTTTATCCATAATTGTTATGCCAAACTTCTGCATCAACAACAACCATCTTTCTAGCCTACCTGATATCAGGGGTTTATTCATGAGGTATCTAATGGCTCCATGATTAGTGTGCACAAAGATTTGATAACTGGTTATGTAGTGCCTGAATTTTTTTAGGGCATAGATTACTGCCAACATTTATTTTTTGTCATTGTATAGTTGAATTAAGCTCCCTGCAAATTTTTACTGAAAAAAAATAGCATTTTCAATTGCTCCTATTTTTTATCCTAGGACTACTCCTATAGCATAGTCTGATGCATTTGTATGAATGTGAAAAAGGAAGCTCCCAATTAGGACCTTTGAGTATAGGAGCATGATTTAAAGCTGCTTTCAAGTTAGAGAATGCCTTGTCATAGTCTTCTATCCATTAACATTCAACATCTTTGGTTAGGAGACTGTACAATGGTGTTTCCATTTTGTTGAAGTCCTTGATGAAACTCCTATAATAACCTACATGTCCCAAGAAAATCCTAACATCTTTTTGTTTTGTAGGTATAGGCATATTTGTGATCACCTTAATCTTCGCAGGATATACTTGAATCCCTTTAGAAGAGATGTCATGGCCAAGGACTACACCTTCCTGCATCATCATGAAGTACTTTTCATTGTTTAAATACAAATTATGTTCTTCACATCTCTTTAAGACTCCTAATATTTTCAAACACTTCATTAAAATCAGCACCATAGGTGGTAAAATCATCCATATAAATCTCCATGCAATCATGTGAGATATATAAAAAATATGCTAATGACTACCCTTTGAAAAGTTGCAGGTGCATTGGACAAGCCAAATGGAAGTACTGAGTAGGCATAGGTCCCCCATGGATAGGTAAAGGTGGTTTTCTCTTGGTCCTCATGTGTAATTTGGATCTGATTATACCCACTGAATCCATCTAGAAAAGAAAAGTATTGTTTTATTGCAAGTGAATTCAAAACTTGGTTTATGAAAGGAAGGGGAAAATGGTCCTTTATGGTGGAAACATTGAGTTCCCTATAATCAACAAAAACTTGCCACTTCCCTCCCTTTTTGGGCACAATCAGCAATGGAGACACCCACTGGCTATTTGAAATGGGGTAGATAAATCTTGCATCTAGCAATTTATGTAGTTCCTATTTTACAATTTCTCTTAATGAAGGGTTAATTCTTCTTTGTGGCTACCTCACTGGTGTACAATCATCTCTGATGTATATCCTATGAGTGCAGAGCTTAGGATCCAAGCCCTTCATATCATGATAGTCCCATACAAATGCATGTTGGTGGGTGGGTATGTGCAGGATCATGGTATGCCAAAAGTGGCAATATTTGTAGGGTATGTGGTCACGACTTTTTTTCACCCAAAATTAATGAAACGAAAAGGGTTTTTAGAGGAGATTCTCAGCTTTCCAAAAATATAAATTATGATTTAATTTGAATTTAATAAATAATTATTATTCATTTTCTATTAGAATTATGACTAAAACTGATCGATAAGCTGATTGAAAAACATCTATAACTTTCAAACGGTATCATATTTTTTGAATTCAAAACATGCGTCACATTCTATGCTTTACATAATATAAGATTAAAAAAAGAAAAAATTTCATGAATTTTGACCAAGTTAAGGTGGTCGATTGACGAAGTTTTATATTTTTCTAAAAGTTGTAATAAAAATTCATAATTAATTATTTACTTGAAAAAAATTAAAAATATGCATCACATCTGGACATGAGTCCTCTACTTATATATAAAATCTTATAAAAAAATATTATCATTTTATTATGGTTAGGGTGGTCAGATAGACACCTACTTCTTATTTTTTCCCTGAAATTTAAGTACTCCGCATTGAAATTTCAAATTTTCACCAAATAGATTTTATTTATTTTTAAATAAACCTAGTATTTTAGAAACTAAATTCAATTTTCTACAAATTCTATTCTTACATATTTTTGAAATAATATAGATAACTTATTCAAATATTTACGTCAAGTTTCCTAACACCCATTTTTCTGAATTTTTGCCACTTAAGGGCTGTTTGGCATACCATGATCCCCACATGCGGGTCCTTAACAAAAATTTCAAAGCCAACCGTTGTTCTTCACTCAACTTTTTGTTAATATTTAAGTATTTTCCTTCTCACACTTGCACTTGTGTGGTTAGCTCTATCATATTTTTTTCATTAATGCTTGGTATCTTGAGTTCATGTGGTAGAAATGTATGAGACATCATGTTGTTGTAGGAAGAGTGGGCAAAAGGGTCTTCACCAGACCAGCAAAACTAGATGCATGAGAGGATGATGATTCCTCTACTTCACAATGGTTCTGGATTATGTTAGACAATAGTTCATCTTCCTCTAGAAGTTGCATGAAATAAATTCTTCCTAGAATCATAAGTTGTGCCACAAAATTAACTTCCTTGGCCTCTTCACCAACATGTGGCATATGGGGTCATCCACATCATTGGATGGCTGAGAAAGAGGATAGAGAAAAAAAAAATTGGTGCTCTTTCCATCAGAAATGGTCATGTCTCCTGACCAACATCCAATATAGGAATTTTTTGTTGCTAACCATGGACTTCCAAGAATAATAGGATACCCACCTAGTGTAGCTTTAGGAGAAAGAATCATGAAATCTGTTGGGTATTCCCAAGAGTCTAGAGTTACTAGAAGATCCTCTACCATGCCATAAGGCTTAATAGTAGAACTATCAGCAAGCTTTAGGAAAATAGGAGTAGATCTCATGGTTGCAACATTTAGTTGTTGCAGGATATCCTTTGTCATTACATTTATTGTTGCTCCCAAATAAATCAAAGAATTCTTTATTTGGATCCCATTTATAACAAATCCTACCACAGGACTACCTGAGTCATTGTACTTGGGGATAGTCACTTTCCCAAGCATGATGTCAGCCAGCTGTCCCACCACATGAACCATAGTGGGGTCTTTCTTTTTCCTGCCTGGCTTCTTGAGGCATGCTTCCTTAATCGCTTTTCCATATATAGGAACATCTTTAATGGTCTAAAATAGAGGTAACTTGACACATATATGCTTTAATTGATCTAAAATATCGAAGGTGGTTTCCTCCTCTTCTTTTTGCTTAGCAACCTCCAATTTCTAAGGAAATGGTGGCTCTTGTTTAGTCTGTTGGACTAGGACTGGTTCAAGATTTTTAGGTGCACTTGGCTGAATGGGGACATTCAGATGCTCTCCTATTCCACAAGAAGCTCATCAATAATGGGTGTGGAATGAGTTGGTAAAGTAGTTCTTGAATGCAAGTGCATGTCACTTACACTCATATCATATGCAGGAAATTGATTTGGATTAGTAGAATATAATGGTTGCTGCTATCATGGTTTGTAATTTGGGTTAGGTGTGGGATGAGCTAGTAGCTAAGTAGGTTTAGGTGTATTTGAACTTGAACTAGTAGGAGGAGGCATTATAGTAGGATGTTGGGACTAAGAAGGTGGTTGCATGTAATTAGTGGTCTAGTTTGGCCATTGTTGTCCTCCCCTCCATTGAGATGTTTGCTGCTAGTTTCTTGGAGGTGGCTACCAATTTCCTTGAAACTCTTTCCAATTCCCTTGAGGTTATTGCCACTAGGGTGGAGAGTTTTGGTGATTAGGCCAGGTATTTGGAGGGTTACTCCAAGGTTGTGGTGGATATCCTCCATAATTGGATGGATATGGGGGTTGCCATTGGTTACTAGATGAATAAGAATTAAAATATGGCTCAACAAAAGATAGTGGATCTGGTGGCATACCTTGTCTTGGAGCCCATGGCCTCTTTTGTGCAATGTAGCAGACTTGATCCTCTTCAACCTGGATTGGTTGGAACTCAGGTGGAATATGCTTATTGTCAATATTAGTTACCATCTTGGATCTGTAGTCCTTTTTTTTTTGCAATGAGGGCAATATTCTGCCAACATTGCATCTGCCTCCTCTTTTTTCTTCTTACCTTGAAGTGTATCTAGTTGTGTAGCTAGATTGTTTATGATATCTTGCTTAAAGTCTAACAACAAGTGAGTAATATCCATTCTTGAGACTCCACTAGTAGATGACTTACCCATAAAGGATTGGTAAGCTCTACCTTTCTTTGAAGTTTTCCTATAATAGTTTTGGTGTATCTTCTTAATATCCTCCCAAGGAACTTGGCTGATATCTCTGCCTGCCATCAGGTCCAAGGCATCAGTGCAACTCTCATTAATTCCTCTTAGGAAAATAAGCTTTTGTGAGTCTTCATTAAGTGTATGGTGTGGAGATTTCTTTAGGTAAATAAAAACCTTAAAATGTAATCCTCCAAGCTCCCATCTTCCTTTTGTTGCATCCTAAAAATGCCATCTCCCCTCATGTCACTGCCCCTATAGTATTCCTTGTACTTCTCAAGGAACTTTGTCTTCACATGTGTCCTCCCAAGTCTCCATAGTATTTTTGCCTAGGCTCATAAACCATCTTAATGCAATCTCTTTCAAGGTGGTAGGGAATATCTTAAGCCTATGGGCATCAGCAGTATAGTCAAAACTCTTACAAAGTATATCAAACTTGAACAAGAAAGTATCAAGATCTTTTGTGACAAGTCCATAGAACTTAGGAAGGATTAAAGGAGGGATATTTTTGAGGTTGTCAAATTCATTCTAATGAGCTATGGGGAAAGGAAAGGCTAGTTGGTTAGGTCTATTTCTATTTGCATCACCCATGCCTACCTGATGGAGTTCCAAAGCAAAGGGATTCTCAATCTGACTATGGTCTTTAGAGGAAATTTTAGAACTGGTCAGATCAGGGAATGCATCAACAAAGGGATGTGGCTCTTCTTCTTCTTCTTCTTCTTCTCTTGATAGATTTGGAAGCTCTTCTAGCTGAAATGGATCAGGATCATTAGGAAGGAATCTCCCATAGGCATCTCTTCTCCTTCCTTTATGCATACGGTATCAACTCAGCATCAACCAACTCACACAAAGAATTGGTGAAAGAATAAGGTGGTCATTACTTCCTAAATAAAGGTGTACTAAGAGAACTTTCAAAAATACTTTAATAGGAAAGAAACTATCAATGACTCCAAATAATCCTCTAGTTTGACACAATCCTTGGCAACGATGCCAAAAATGTTGGCCTCCCACAATGTGTTAACAACCAAGCACTTGAAACTGTGATTCATAGAGTGGACATCTAATCTGAATAGTTGTCTTAATCATTATGAAGGTGCATTTAACTTGTCAACCTAGGGATGTAGACTTGAAATGGGTCAGTGCAATATGTGGTAGCCATATTCATCCTACAACTAAGAAATACATAATGTTTAAAGTAAATTGCTTGGAAAGAAGTAATCTAAATGAAGAACATCAACCAACAACTATAGTAAGCTGAAGTGCATGACATAAATGAAAATCTGGGCAAACAAACATGAAACTACTCTATCTGCTTTGGCTACAGGAACAGTCACATAATGGAATTCTAGTGGCTACAGGAACAAACAATTGTCATATTCTTAACAAATAGCTAAATAGAAAGTAATAACTAAACTAAATGATGAAATGCTCACCAAGTGGGCCCCCTTAGATGAGTATCCCTTAAGAAAAATGTAAAGTCAGATGCACAAACTTATAACTTTATTTTATTCATTGGAAAACATGGGTACAATCGAGAAGCATAACTGTATTACTAAAAAACTAGGAATGTGAATACAATCATTAGATTAAGCAACCTTTTTGAGAAGGATCATTTGAGTCTTATTTATAGAAAGAAAATCTACTAACTAATTACCTAGCAAGGCATTAAACTCCAACAAATTAGTAGGACGCCACTTTAGGGAAAGCATAAAAAGTGGAGAGGAGGTTTTGCATGCGTGGAATCCAGTCAAGCATGTTTTCCTTAACATAGATCTAGCACAATAGTAACTCCTATATTTGCTCAACAAACAATTAAGACCATTTACAAGGTGGTTATAATCCTTCAATTTGAACTAGGAATTTCCTTCTTGCTAAGAGTCTTCCCTCCATTGACTCTTGAGTAATCACCTTGTTAACCTTTATGGTGAATGACCAGCTGGCAAAATCTTCCTCAATTTTGTAGGCTTCTAATTATATCTACATAACAATATTAGTATGCACAACAATTGCACATTTGTAACTATCTTAAAGTAACATTCATTAATCCTCGTGTAAAATTAACATAGATAGTTCATATAGCGTGTTAATGTCAAATGTTTAAAGGTTACAAAAATAAGCTTATTCCCAATATCTATGGTACTAAGGAAATATCATAAAAAGGTGAATATCCAAGTATCAAAGTCTATGACAACTACAAAAAATGGATAATAAACTCTATCAAAATTGAGCCATAAACTTGACTCATCAGGACCTATATGTTACAAGTGGCATATGAGTCCCACTCGACCCCTTTTTAGGGTTTTGAGTGGAAAATCAGGGTTTTGAATTCAAATTTAATGAATGTCGGCATTTGGGATCTAATAAACGGTAAATTAGATGGGGTGCCTATATAGAAAAGGTTTCAAATTATTATTTCACCTAAGAAATCATAACATCAACCTAGTAGTCAATATTTAAGCATCCTAAGATTTCACAAGAGTGTTAAGAGAGTTTACAAGAATATTTCTAAGGCATTCAATCACAA
Organism: Sequoia sempervirens; assembly: GCA_007258455.2. Classification (NCBI taxonomy): domain Eukaryota; kingdom Viridiplantae; phylum Streptophyta; class Pinopsida; order Cupressales; family Cupressaceae; genus Sequoia; species Sequoia sempervirens. Next base: position 4,785 of record VDFB02177654.1, on the reverse strand, counting down.
ATTTCTTCATCATTTGTTGCAAAAATTAAAAATCCATTATCATGTCAAGGGAATAAAAGATCAAACATGTTCTTGAGCTGGTGTTGTGATGTAGCATTCAAGACCCAAGGTCAAGCATTGTTCTAAATCTAATTCAATATCAAGATCTACATTCTACATGGCCAGTTCATGTTAGATTGTTAATTTACATCTCAATATATCATTCAAGGTATCATTGTTCATGTTGAATATTTCATGTTTTATGGTCATATTTCATTGTTTCATCACAGGGTTTAATTACCTTAATAGGTTTTGACCTAGGAAAACCCCTATTTTCTAATAAAACAACACTCTTTCTTTCTCTTTGTGTGATTAGAAGTGCATATGTTGAAGAAAAAGTGGATTTGAAGCCCTCAAAAGTACCAAAATGAAAAAGTTGCAAAAGTGATAAAAGTTGTCATGAAAAGTTGTCAAGGCTAAAAAAAACTCATATCTAGAGCAAGATATCCAGCCTATTTGCATGAAATCAATGGAAAACTGCTTATTTGATCCATCTTTAGAGGCTCACAAAGTTTTCCTCCAAAATTCTACTCCTGGGACAATTCGCGACAAAATGGGACTAGTACACCACTTGTGGCATATGAGTCCGAGTATGTATCTATTTTTAGACATTTTCTATAGATTTAGACATTTTCTATAGATGCTAATTCAAAAGTTCCAGATTTCAATTTCAGCCATAAACCTTAAACTGGGAATAAATCACCCCTACTGGTATATAAGTCCTAATGTGCATTACAAATTAATATTTCCAGGATTTCAGACATTAATTCAAGCTTCTTCAATTTCTAGGTGCACCTCTGTTTTTCTCCACTATTATGTTCTTGTTTTGGTTTATTTTCTAGGTCATTTACTTAAGTCTTTCATATCATTTACCTTTCTTGTCTTTCCAAGCCCTAGCTTGGTGGTGAACCCCCTTTATACTTTTAATCACACCCTAGGACACCCTTATTGTAGATCTCTTTCTCTCATTTTATCCTTGTATTGAGATCTCTAGGGTTTCCTTGAATGAAATGTGTAGGAAATTAGTTGTTCTATCTCTTAAAATATAGAGCAATTTTTTTTGACCTTTCAGGTCAAAACAATGCTTGGTATCATGAAATATATAATTACCTCCACAATCAAACATTAACATCTAATTTATCTCTCACATAATGTAAAACTGTTATCCGTCACTCATCCAATTTCACCATCCTTGACAAAACATTATATTGAAGGAGCTTCAATCATACCCTAATTGCATGCTTGAACTCATAAGAGGATTCTCTTGTAGTGTTTAAGATGTGCATAATGGTATTCTTGGTGCACACACTAGTTATTTTTCTCTTAGCTAGAAATCTATTAAGAATATGTTACTATTAGCCCACCATGGAAAAGGATGCATGTTTGTAAATAAATATCTAGCTTATTAGTTATAGTGTTGAAAAATGCCGTTGGTGACATTTTCACACTTATTTGGGCCCTCCTTGTAAAATTGAGCTTAATGATGCCTTGAATTAGTGTTGTAATGTGTTTAACACACTCACATTAGGTCTTAGGCCCTTGAAAACTAAATGAACTCAATCACACCTTAGTTGGAGTGTTCTAAAGTGTTGTAACAAATTTTCACACTTTTCTAGGGTTTTCATAAATAATTGGACCTCTTTATGCCTTAATTAGCCTTAATTTATGCATCTTTTTGAGGATAATCTCGACATAAGTCAATATACAATTATACTTATAGGTGTTTTAGGGTCAGGGTATAACCTTTAGGACTGGGACTACACCACCTTGGGCTTATGAGTCCCACCTAGGTTTTGGGTCCCATCTAGATTTTATTCCTTTCTAATTAGTTTTGAAAATGGGATCCATTCATACCACCTCGCATGATGAGTCCTATGTGGCCCAAAAATTAAAATTAATTCAAATTTTCAAGATATTTTACTCTCCTAAATTTGATTTTGGCTCGATTGTTGTAATATTGGAATTTTGATATACTATATAAAGATTGCTAGTTCTTTTTCACTCATTTTCACCTAAGCATTTAATATATCATCCTAGAAAGTTGAATGAGCATCCTTATAGCAAATTTGAGTTCACAAGAGCATTCAAGTTTTTGCAAGAGAATTCAAGAATCTTTAAGGGCTGATTATCAAGTGTTTTAGAGCATTATTCAAGCATCAAGCATCATTTCAAATTCTTCATTCATCATGTTTTTTTTTGAGCTAACAATTGTGATGTAGGGTTTCATGATTCAAGCTAGCATTCAATTCAAGATCTAAAACATTCAAGCAAGAGTCAAGATCTACATCCATTGGAGCCATCTCATACATGTTTGCAGCTTGTTATTGCTAGGGTTTGTTGAGTTGTAACATATTATTTTGTTCATTCATCATTCTCCATTCATATTTCATTTCATTTCAAGGTTTGATTACCAAAACAGGATTTGACCAAGCAAAAACCCCTTTCTACTAACAAAACAACATGTTTCCCTCTCTTTAGTGTGTGATTTGTAGGTCCAGGTTGAAGACACATTGGAGAGAAAGCTTGGGGAAAGTTGTCAAAGTTGTCAGCTTGCATTAAAGATCATTAGAAGACTTCTATAGAGCTTTGCAAATCAGGGTTTTGAATCCGAAAATCAATTAGAAAGGACAGACTAGACATTGGGGAGTAGAATTAGGCTTTGAAGTTTCAAAAAACCCTAACTAGACTGATACACTAGTTCTAGCATATGAATCCCAGTTTAGGTCATTTTCCAAATTTCTCTAGTTTCATATACCCTTTTACCACATTTCAGTTTCTGCCCAGAAACCCTGATCTAGGACTAAATCACCCAGACTGGTGTATGAGTCCAATAGGCTTTAAAATCATATTTTAAAGCATTTCAAACCTTCATCCAGTCATCTCTAGATATCTAGCTACACACATCTCATCTTACAATTCTCTCTTCTATTTTTCATGCATTTTTAGGTCATTTAGTGAAAGATTACATCATACTAGGTTTAAGCATTTTGATTTGCATTGCATTTTTCTTTCCAATCCCTAGATTGGTGGTGAACCCCTCATTATTTTACAATTAGACCTTAGGACAACCCCATTGCAAGATCGCTTTCTCCTTTGCATACCTAAGATTGAGATCTCTAAGGTTATTCTTGAATGAGAGAGTATGAAGATTGTTATTCTATATCCCAAGAATAGAACCAACAAAATTCAACCTTTCATTAGTACAACATAGATATTTTATTCATGCATTGTCACAAGTGTTGCAACCCATCACAATTCCCTAACACTTATCATAATGGGGCCTATATTTTGTTGGTAAGATCTACCCATTTAATACTTCACCAAATGAGTCACATCTATTCCTCTTACCTATACCAATAAACAACAAATTTCTAAATTTTTCCATCATTAATTATCTATCACTATGACATCCCTTCTACCATTATCATTAATAATGGTAGATCATTGAAAAATAATGAAGTATCACTCTTTACAAATGTTTCCACATCCAACATCCTTTGTATACTCAATACTAATCACAAGGTAATAATCCAAAATAGGATTCTAATAAAACCGTCATAAAAATATTAAAGAAGACAATCAATGATGTTAGTTGGGATTAACACTTACAACTATATTGTGCCTTTTGGGTAAATTACACCATCATACAAATATTGACTAGTCCAACTCCATATTCCCTTGCATTTGTCTTTAACACCATCTTACCATTTGAGATTGAAATTCCATATTTTTGTGTCTTCTTATGATACATCATTGATGATAAGGAGTATCAAGTTGCATTCCTCCACGTGTTTGAAATTTTGGATGATGGCCCCTCAACACCCTCAATCATCTTCAGTCATATCAGTATTGCCTCTATCATAGTTACAACAAAAGGATTGGATCTCAAGAGTTTCAAATTGGTGATCTTGTCCTTATGAAAAATTAGAGAAATCTCAAGATAAAGATGAGAAGGTTAAATGTCAGCCTAATTGAATTGACCGATATGTCATTCTTTGCAAATATGGTTCAAGAACACATCAAATAGCAATCTAGTGAACCAATCAAAGCACATTATCAATCAATGTTCAATGAAAGGCCATGGGGGTCATGACCCATGGATCTCTAAATGGAAACTAGTAGAGAAGAAAATGTTGCTCAATGCCCAATTAAGTGAATTTTTCTAAGTTAGATCATGCTACTTTGAAATTAGATGGTGAGAGGTGGAGTAGGGCAATGAGGAGGAGGGGGAGTGGTGAACCCTTTAGAGAGTATAGTATAGTTTCATAGTCTAGTAGGCAATCAGTTGACCTATCCCAACCGAGGAGAATAGGCCTTTCGATAGGGTTAGAAACCATGGAGGCTTGGTTCATGTTGATGCATCATTGGCACTTCATACTCAATAAATATTTGGGAAAAAAATACTATTTTCTATATTTGATTATTGCATCCACAACCATAGGCTTCCCAATAGAGTTATCCATATCTTTCAACACCTCTATCTCATGATACTCTAATGGTAATCTGGGAAGTTTGACCCAAATAGGAGCTTTCTTTAAAGAATTCCTTAGGAAAAATCCAAAGAATGATAGACCAATAGAGACAGTCCAAGAACAATCATCGAGATTGGTAAAGAAAATCAAGAGGAATCCCTTGGCCGAGGTTGAGATTTTAAATTGGCATGAATCCCTCCATTCCTTGAGCCCAAGTCTATGAGAATTTAGGAATACTAGTCAAATTGCAAATTACATAATTGCACAAATGGAG
>VDFB02177653.1:0-12180 GCA_007258455.2 Sequoia sempervirens | reverse complement strand
GCATAGCAAAACATCCCTGTATGATAAGTTGTTTAGTTTGAAATGCTTTAGGAAAGCTTATCAGTTCAGCTTCGATTTCTGGCCATTTTTTCTCATCAGCATCGTTGATAGCAAGACACAATTTGTGCAGATTGTTGCCGTATGTCACTTGCCATGTTTTGATTCTGTACGTTGTTTATATTATAACAGCACAGCTTTCTTTTTTTAGCGTAAATTTTACCAATTCCCTATTGTTTAAGAAGGGATACTTTTCATCTTGACCTTGACGATTTTTTGGTATTATTTAGTCTGGCATTTCTTTGTGGTAAACTTTGTTCAAAACAGTGCACATGATCGTAGGGTGTGTTTTACTAAAAGGTCATTATTTTTGTTCAAGACATCATCTTTGATGTACAAATGAGTATTAAGAGTTTACATAGTAAAGTATATATTATTTACTTGATTTCGTATAATGTCCATTTACACCTTTACAAACTTGGAACACTATCTTCTCTTGGAGTTTGGCCAGATTGTTCAAAGGCTGCAGTTGGTAGCCCTAGCACAATTACGGTGATCATTCCAGGATAGAAATAAAACACCATTAAAACATCTCATTCAGGTCCTGACTATTTAAATATATCTATATATGCGGCCAATGTTGAGCACGGGTACAAAAATCTTATTATTCTGTTTAAATTAGAAGTTAAAAAAGTACGACTGTACATTTATGTGTATGGTGTAAGTGAATCTTCGACACCAAATACAGAAGCAAACTTCTTTCTAATTTCATTATTTATAATGCATGACTATTCTAAGCATTTCAATCAAATGGGCGTGATATCCATCCATAGAGAATTTTCTATATCTTTTTTCTACCGTATTATTAGCAAGATCATTTAACTTGTTGAACTTTATCACTGTTTTGTTCAATGGTTCTTTATTCATTTGTTCCTTTTTCTTATGCAAACTGCAAAAATTAATAACAATTACATTGATCAAACTTCAGATAAATTTACAAAGCCTTCTGAAAAATGAAATATGCAAGGAGTCTTCTTACAGTGGAGTTCATGATGTGAAACTCAGTTTGTGCTAGTAATAGTAAGTCATATGAAAAAAGTCATAACCCTCGTAAGTCATATGATGTGAAACTCAGTTTAGTGCTAGTAATAGTTTGTGCTAGGAATAGCGAAATTCACACACACCATCTTTCAAATGAAATACATAACCCTCGTACAGGAATTGCAAGTCATTGTATTTTAGTCCTACTATGTATAGGAACTCACTATAAATGCTTGTGGCTTGATATGTAAGATCTTCAACTTTTTCCCTTTTGAATGGAATAAACAGGCACTTTATGGGCTGCAACTGCACATATAATCACAGCAGTGATAGGAACAGAAGTTTTATCCTTGGCCTGGAGTGTTGCACAGTTGGGATGGATTGCAGGGCCTGCTGTCATGCTTGTTCTTGCTCTCATAACTTACTATTCCTCTTCTTTGTTAGCAGATTGTTACAAGTTTCCTGACCCTGTCTTTGGACCCCACAGGAACTATACATACAGGGATGCTGTGAAAGTGAATCTGGGTTTTCGATCTTTCCATTGGCCCCCATTCAAGATTTTTTGGTTGTGCATTGATTGTTAGTATTAGCCAGTTATCATACTAAGATTCTTAAGTTTATGTCTCTTTTGTTAGGTGACAAGAAAGCATGGCTTTGTGGACTGGTACAATATGTGTCCCTATATGGAAAAGGAATTGCCTACACAATCACTGCCTCAATTAGCATGAGGTAAGCTCCCAGTCAAATGCCACTATTTAAGGGTTCTCAAGACTGTTTTGTGGTTGAAAGATATACAGTTATTGGGTGCCCATACTCTGGAGTCTGCACACGAGTGTCCTACAGACATTAAACTTTGAATTCACGTGGGTATCTCACAATTTTTGTGATAGAAATTAGCATGCATACTAACTAATCAACTCAAGGTTTGGCTACATTACATGTAAATGAAGCCCTCAATTGGTGGTGGTAGTTTAGGCCTTAAGGTCGATTTATAGTCTATTTTTCAATGGAATCTGGATACAGACTACCCAAAATTGAGCAGAAAAAACCCAACATGCTATGTGCTCTTGTGCAATTTCAGTAAAAGAATAGTCCCTCATTTTACCAAGCCCTTCAAACAACTCATCACAAAGCCTCTTCTCGCTGCAAACAGAACACGGATGCTGAGTTTTGCTGCTCAAATTCATTTATTGCTTGGAAATTCGTGTAAAAACTCAGATCTTTGAAAAATAAGAAAAACTGCAAACCCTTAAAAAAAACCCTTACAGGACTCGAATTAGCTCACTGCTAATCGGTAATTTCTTCATTTAAATCATATTTTTTGTGTTCTTTGTTTTTATTCTTTTTGGTCCCTATTAAGCTCTGCATACTCTAGGTTTATATGGTTTTCTAAATACTTTCTTTTAAATTTGCAAACCCTAGATTCATATAGTATTGTGCATCAGGGTTTGAAGCTGTGTAGAAATGGCGGAAGCTGCAAATGGGGGCTCAAAGCCCTCAAAATCTTCTGGCAGTGGCTACGAAATAAACGTAGAAAGCTTCACTAAAAGATTGCAAATTTTGTATGGCCATTGGAAAGAGCATAGGCAGAGCTTCTGGGCGCTTGCGAGGTGATGATGGTTTCCGTCCCTCTGCTTCTGAAGATTTGCATCATTTGAAGTCGTCGGCATTGAATATATGGCTTTTAGGGTACGAGTTTCCTGAGACTATAATGTTGTTCATGAGCAATCAGATACACTTTCTATGCAGCCAGTAAAAGGCTACTTTCCCAAGACTATAATGTTGTTCATGAGCAAAGGAGAAGTGATACCAATCGGATATGGAGTGGGCATTGTTTTACTGGTCTGCATATTTACTGTAGCATTTGGGTGGTTGTGGGAACCGTTAGGGTGGCTTGTTCCTAGTGAATTATTTCCACTGGAGACTTGCTCAGCTGATCAAGCCATGGTGGTCAGCGTTAACCTTTTGTTCACTACCATTATTGCACAGTCGTTCCTGGATTTTAGGCTAGGGGATTGTTACATCATTTGTAATAAATTTTATGTTATGGAGCTTAATTTTTTTGGTTTTATATTTTATGTTTAATTTTGTTTGTATAAATTTTATATACATGTGTTTGAAGATATGTGGAACATTTAAATTACATCTGATTAGATTAACCAAAAAATTTCATGATGGCTTGGACAGCAACAGTAAGTATCTAGGTACTAAACCACCTTCATGGTTTTTCTTCTACTGTTAGATTTTACTAGGAATTTTCTACACAATGTATGGATTATGGAAGTTAAGATTACTGTGATGAAATTTGTGGGTTTACTGGAACATCATTCTGTCAAAGTATCAGAAGACAACAAAGATTTCTAGCTCTACCCAATTTAGGATGCAATCTCACCATGCATCACCATCATCATCTCATGGAGGAGAACCAGCTTCAGAATCCCTGAGGTTGGCTCACAAAGCTGTATAGTCCATGCATTGTTTTAGTAATGCGTTTTCTCTTGCTAACTTTGGAGGTCTGATCAGCTTGACCTTCCTTAAGAGAAAATATTATTTTATACATTGTAAGGTGCAGTAAGATATGCAAATACCCATGTGACTCATAAGTACAGGAATCATCCTCTCTTTACATTGCACTTAACTTCCCCTTTTTGTGTGGATGTTTTTGTGGGGCCAAAGAAACCAGAGACTTCTTGATATTAAGATTTTAAAGTATTTGTTTTATTTTGTCAATAAAATTAAATTGGAGAAAGAGCAGAGTGAAACTGGTTTTCCAGTCATTAGAAAATTTTGAGGTTTATTTTAAATATTTTGCATTGAACGCACTAGAAAAATTGGACAAATTCAAAAAAAGAAATCAATTATTTCGGAAGGTTTTTGGCGCATGTGAATATTGTAGGTATGCCTTCTTTCAACATTTGGTAGGACGACATTTGCAGAACTAACTCTATCAAACTTTCACAATTACCTGGACTTTTTTATGTTCTCATAGATTTAAATCATTCATGAAGTTTTATGAATTTTTTTCATTTCCCAAGATGGCAAATATGATATTACTGGGTTTTTACCACATTAGTTTTGTGATAATTTTTCCTTCTAAAGCTTGCACAATGATTTTGCTGTTGGGCTTTTACTATTGGCAGATTTGGTTTATGAAGGGATTTTTCTCAAAAAATTGTATGTAAAAGTTACCCATGTAATTAGACCATCTTTCTTTTCAATGTTCTATTTGTTTGCAGATTTCTGAAACCTGATTTTGTACCAATATACACAATATTTGGGATGACTCTGTGATGGCGGTCTTTATGCTTTTTACACAACACAATAAAACTATAATGGTTGACACATCCTATCATAGAGTTGTGCATTTGCAAGCATGTCGTACATGCAACGGTAATGCGTCAATAAAAATATGTTTCTAAAGCTCAACGCGTCCTTACATCATCTTCCTATCTTTTGATTTTCGTAAAGTCTATTTAAAAAAAAAAAGTGATTTCAAACTGAAAATGTAGCTTGTTTCCAACAGTATAACCATTGATTATATATTGTTTATAGCTTTCTACACGGATTGAATCCATCCTCTACGTTTTGGTAATAAGCTAAAACATGGATCCCTGTTTCTAATCTAGTACCAAAGCATACGACTTTCTTTCTTCTGCTAGAATGATATTAGTAATCAGTTTATTTTCAGCATTAATTCTGTTGTTTTCATTTTTTTGCATTTTCTTGGCATTGTTGTGATAATTGACTGTTACATATGCATCGGCTCTTTAAGAGATTTATGTATAACATTTGTCATACCTTTTGTCCACCAGTCAATCTTTTTACTCATTGATCTTTCTTCTCAACATTGGAGCTGGGTTGTTAAGATCAAAAGTAAATGCTTAAGAAAAAATTGGGATCAATTAACTTTAATCCTCATTTGGTATGTCTGGGTTGAAAGGAATAGGAGAATTTTAAAGGTCATACACTTTCAGTGCTTGTAATTTGGGATAAAGTTGAGGCATCTTTACAAGAATTTGGGGATACATGATATCCAAATTGGACGATTTGTAGGAGGGAAGGAGGACAGATACAAGCTTGGGTGAATTTAAGGTGGCTGCAAATGATGAAAGTTGTAATCAGCCAAGTAGGAGTTGTCTTCCCCTTTGGAAACCCCCGAATATAGGATTAGATTATAGTAAATTTTGATTAAGCAGCCAAAGGTAATACCGAGCAAGTTGAGGGAGTATGACTTTTCCATAATAGTTCACAACCACCTCTTTTCATCCTTTCTCTAGATATTAGATCAGAATCTAATAATATGGTTGATGCTCTTCTCTCGGTGTCAAGGTTATCTAAATCTATTGATAGAGGATGGAAGAAGTTATAGGTAAAAGAAGATTCACAATTGATTATTGAAATTATGAAAAGTGGAAGATGTAATTCCTGAAATCAGCTTTTCTCATACTAAGAGAAAAGGTAATAGCGTGGCAGCTTGGGCAGCAAATGAAGTATATTTGGTATTACAAAAAGGCTTGTTTAATCTCAATTGGAAAATTCAATTTTCATTGGTTAGTGATTTACGACCTTGCATAGAAGAGGAGACATGTAATAAAGGGTTTATGTTTTATTCATCATTAAAATTTGCATTGAAGATGGTGCTACAATAGATCACTTTGAAAATAGGCAATAACTTAATGAAAAAAAAAAGTCATTAAATTTAATATATTTTCCAAAATATTTTTTTAATATAGATAGATAACATGCAAATTTACTTGGTAATGCAAATGACTTGATGAGCAATACAATTTCATAGTATTGCCCTTTACAATGATGCTTACGTGGAGATGATTATTTATTGCTTTAATATTGTATAGTTTTTAAGAACCAAAGCTCATTATTTGTATCGTCATTACTAGATGGTATTCAAATGTACTAGAGCTCTTATTGATGGAACCTCAGTTTTCTTTTGTAGAATTTGAAATCTAATTTTACTCTTTGCAGAATTGGAAGATTGCCCCCAACATTAATCACTTTCAGTGGTCATGTCGTTGGTATTAATCCTTCAGGGAAGAGAGAGAGATATGGGTAAGGAGATATATATAGAGGAAGATAGAGATAGACATGGAGATGGAGGTGGAGGAGAGGGAGAGATATAGAGGGATGAGATAAATATATAGGGAGATATAGAAAATAAAGATATACATGAAGTGATATGTAGAGAGGTAGAGAGAGGAGTGATATTAGGGTAGAGAAAGATGGAGAGATAACAAATTAGAGATAGAGGGATAGATGGAAGAAGAAATATGGAGGGAAAGAAAGAAAAAAGAGAAATAGATATATATAGGTCTAGAAAAGGGGAGATGAAAAAAACAAATGGAGAAAGATGGATGGATAGAAAGAGGGAGACATGTCTAGATATATGGAAGAGAGGAAGATAGAGGTAGAGATGAAGAAAGAGCGAGAGGGGAAGGAGACAAATAGATGGAGAGGTAGATAGAGGTAGAGGGAGAGATAGAGACACATGGATATTATTGACATGGGTGGACAAACAAATGGATCGGAGGAGTGAAGGAGACAGAGGAGGAAAGAGGACAAGAAAGGATGAAATGGAGGACAAGGATGGACAGATGGAAGGATAAAGAGGAAGATGGACAGGAAATAGAGAGGAGAGATAGGGAGAGAGAGGGAGTAATATAGATAGAGGGGGATATAAATAAATAGAAAGGGATAGGAGATTAAGCATATTACCAGTAGAAAAATACAATCTACACTAGAAAGCAGTTCCTTAATAGTTCAATTGTTATTTTCACAAATGATTATCCACCTTAAACTAAACTTCTTCAAATAAATAGTCTTGGAGTGATCTAGCTCCACAAAAGATTGAGCATAAATGGAACAAGAGTTAAGCTCTAAGAGATTTGGGACCCCAAGAGTCTTATCAATCAAATTCCCAATACAATATAAACTATCTTCACCCCAAAACTATAGGAGAAGAGTAAGCGGATTATTTAGATTTTTCTTCCTTCATTATTGTATAATGATACTTTCTCATCTATACAATATAAGCTAGAAATATATACAAGGAAAATAGAGATATAGCCTACTAATTTAAAACTTCTCAAGTGCATGCCATTATTACAATTGTCGCACTAAATTAAAATTCTACCATTGATTTGAGAGCATATAAATAAATACCTAAATCTCTATCATTCATATCAAACCCTAGGGTAGATAAATAAAACATACTAACCAACCTAACCATAGTTTACTCTAACATGTAAATGGTTGAGACTTTGAAATGTGAAAAAATAGTGTAAGCAACTAAGTTAAAATCAATAGTGATTGTCTAAACGAAAAATCAATTATAGAAATATCTTGACCATTGTGGGATTGGGAAAGAGATAAGGGTCTATACATCCTAACCTCTCTTAGATCTCCACATTTAGAGTCTTAAAGATAGTCAAACATAAAATGAAACATTTACCAAAACATGTCAAGTGTAGAATTAGTTACATCTCTCTAATACTCATTTAAATAGAAGCTCAAGTTTAAATGTAAAGAAAATGTTTTCTCAATTTTATGATATGCAACAACAAAAACCTTTGGACATTATTTGTATCTTTGCAATAAGTGACTTGTTACAATCAAAACTACCTTCAAATGAAATATACATTTAATAAAAAGAAACATAATTTTTACATACACAATAAAAAAAATTGTTTATAATCACAATCATAATCAACATCTTTCATTTAATACATCTAACCTAACCTTATTATTTTAAACGAATAAAAAAAATAATTTATTTTTTTTTTTATAATTTCAATAGGTCAATATTTCTCCTTTCGATAGCTTTATTTATTCTCTGCCAATTGAAACCCTACCGGATTGTGAGGTTAACGTCCATTCTTCGGCCAAAACACATTTTACTTTTCAGTTTGTGCCTCATTACATTTTAGCAACATGTTAAAAGAGTCATATTCCAACTTATCTGTTTGTGACACAGGAAGCACACTTTCAATATAACTAAGAATCTCTTCGGTAGAGAATATTGGCATCAGGGTCGTTACTCTTACTAGTATCGATAAATAGATAATTTGAGAGACATTGCATTTGCTTGAAAGTTTCTAAAGCTTTTAATAAAATCCATTTTGTGCATATCCTGCAATCATTGCATTCAAACATACAGTTCTCATGCCTTTTCTATGCTTCCAAATTTTGCATACATGTCTATAAAGCATTTCGAACTATAATATCTACAAAAGAAAACTGCCTTGTTAATGCTCCCACTTTTTCCATGCATGTCTACAAGGGAAGTTGCCAGCATATGGGTTAAATCTATTTGTGCCCTGAATCTGTCAATCACTTAAAGTTTCATCTGTATAAATCATAGAGTAGTTTTCATCCTTTCATTTTCATAATTCTTTTTTCAATTAATGTTTCTTATTAAGGGGGTTTACATTTTACTTTGTGTACTCAACTCACAAGACTTCAACTTCTTAAGAAATTAAGTAAAAAAGATATATTTACTTTACGACTCTTAATGGATTTTTTCAATTATTAATAAACAGAATTAAACATAAAGTTCACTATATTTTCTTCGGCGTACCCATTGCACCCTAAGGTACTCATAGTTACTATACCATTGCATGTCGCTTTTAAGAGAAGGAATTAACACTTGTCATATGCCATTACAAATGCCAATTTTTTAGACATATTTGAAAGTGTTGTCTTCACATCTAATGAAAAATGTCTCTCAAATTATCTATTTATCAATAGGAGAGGACTCCACAGTTGTGCACCCTAACTTATGTTTTTCTAATTATCCCATGTGGAAATTTCCAAATCACTCCCAATTTTTTACAAAGAAATTTCATTTGGCAAGTCCTCTAGTTATAACTAAGGTTTCAGTATACATCAAAGATGCTTTTGTTAAGGTGTCCAAAAAGGCCCAAAAAAAGTGAGACCAATACTTTGTGCATTCACAAGGTTTTATTGAGCATTGATGTGGAATCACATGATTGGTTGCTTTTAGATCAAAGGAGAACATTTCGTTTAATTATGGGTAGTCATCATCAACACTAACAACTTTAAAGTCACAAGTATTGGTCCAATATTGATAAAAATATTGAGCATTATATAAACAACTACACTATTGAAACATGTTGAGGTATCATTTCCCCTACCAAATGAGAGTAAGACCTCGGGAGGCCAATTATTCTCTACTGAGGGATCTTTAATTATATTGAAAGTGTAAGTTGCGGTCACAAACATGAGTTGGCATATGACTCTTTTTTAACATGTTGCTAAATTGTAATGAGGCACAAACGTAAAAGTAAAATGTGTCTCTACCAAGCACGGATGTTAACCTTCAATTGACAGAGAATGAATAAAGCTATCGAAAGGACAAATATGGACCTATTGAAATTATAAAAAATTAAATTGGTTTTTTTTATTCTTTTCAAATAATAAGGTTAAGTTAGATATATTAAATGAAAGATGTTGATTATGATTGTGATTATAAATAATTTTTTTATTGTGTATGTAAAAATCATGTTTCTTTTTATTAAATTTATATTTTATTTGAAGGTAGTTTTGATTGTAACAAGTCACTTATTGCAAAGATATAAATAATGTCAAAGGTTTTTCTTGTTACATATCATAAAATTGAGAAAATATTTTCTTTACATTGAAACTTAAGCTTCTATTTAAATGAGTATTAGAGAGATCAACTAATTGTTGGAATATCAAGATTTTACATCAAAAGTTCCTAGTCTAACTAATTCTACACTTGACATGTTTTGGTAAATGTCTCATTTTATGTTTGACTATCTTTAAGACTCTAAATGTGGAGATCTAAGAGAGGTTAGGATGTATAGACCCTTATCTCTTTCCCAATCCCACAATGGTCAAGATATTTCTATAATTGATTTTTCGTTTAGACAATCACTATTGATTTTAACTTAGTTGCTTACACTATTTTTTCACATTTCAAAGTCTCAACCATTTACATGTTAGAGTAAACTATGGTTAGGTTGGTTAGTATGTTTTATTTATCTACCCTAGGGTTTGATATGAATGATAGAGATTTAGGTATTTATTTATATGCTCTCAAATCAATGGTAGAATTTTAATTTAGTGCGACAATTGTAATAATGGCATGCACTTGAGAAGTTTTAAATTAGTAGGCTATATCTCTATTTTCCTTGTATATATTTGTAGCTTATATTGTATAGATGCGAAAGTATCATTATACAATAATGAAGGAAGAAAAATCTAAATAATCCGCTTACTCTTCTCCTATAGTTTTGGGGTGAAGATAGTTTATATTGTATTGGGAATTTGATTGATAAGACTCTTGGGGTCCCAAATCTCTTAGAGCTTAACTCTTGTTCCATTTATGCTCAATCTTTTGTGGAGCTAGATCACTCCAAGACTATTTATTTGAAGAAGTTTAGTTTAAGGTGGATAATCATTTGTGAAAATAACAATTGAACTATTAAGGAACTGCTTTCTAGTGTAGATTGTATTTTTCTACTGGTAATATGCTTAATCTCCTATCCCTTTCTATTTATTTATATCCCCCTCTATCTATATTACTCCCTCTCTCTCCCGATCTCTCCTCTCTCTCTTTCTATCCATATCTTTCTCTACCTATATCTCCCTATTTGATCCCTCTTCTCTATCTCTACCTCTACCCATATATCTATATCTCCTTGTCCCTATCTCTACCTCTCTCCCTTTCTCTTCCCATATATCTCCATCTCTCTCTTTCTCTTCACATATATCTATCTCGTCCTCTCTCCATCTCTATTTGTTTATCTCTACTATATGTTTGTCTCTCTCTCCCTCTCCCCCCTTCTATATCTTCCTATATCCTTTCCCTCTCCCTCTCCCTCTTCTTTATATCTCTCTATCTCTCCCTCTCTATCTACCTATCTCTCTATATCATTATCTCTCCCTCCACCTCTGTCTACCTCTCTATCTATGTGTCTCCTTCCTCTCTTGCTCTATCTTCATCTCTACCTCTATCTTTCTCTCTTCCATATCTGTAGACATGTCTCCCTCTCTCTATCCATCCATCTCTCTCCATTTGTTTGTCCCTTTCCCTCTTTCTAGACCTATATATCTATTTCTTTTTTTTTCTCTCTTTCCCTCCATATTTCTTCTCCCATCTATCCCACTATCTCTAACTCGTTATCTCTCCATCTTTCTCTACCCTAATATCACTCCTCTCTCTACCTCTCTATATAACACTTCATGTATATCTTTATTTTCTATATCTCCCTCTCTCATTATCTCCCTATATATTTATATCTTCCCTCTCTATCTATCCCTCTCTCCTCTCTCTCTATCTCTCCCTCTCCTTCTCCACCTCCATCTCCATGTCTATCTCTATCTTCCTCTCTATATATATCTCCTTACCCATCTCTCTCTCTCTCTCTTCCCTCCTCTATCTATTCCTCTTCCTATCCCTATCTATCCCCCTCTCTACCTTTCTCCCTATTTCAAATATAACATGGACCTATTGGCAATGGAGCCTAATTATCTTTCTAATTCAAAAGATTTTATTCAATCGTGTTTCAATCCATGTAAATAGATGCATAGTTGATTTAAAGCTATCACTTCTCTACTAAAATCTTTTTTTCACAAACAAAATCATTTTCGAAATGACCTGCCAATTCACCTCATGTACTACACAAATGTATGCCAAAAAAGCCCAAAAAATTTACCTAATTGACTTTCCACACCTCTTCGGCGTACCCATTTCACACCAAAGTGCAATTGCTAGTAATAAAATATTATTAATTATCAATCTCCTAACTCTTTCATACACACCATTTTATTCTCCTCTCCTTTTTAGAATCTAATTTTTGGTAGAAGATATTCCATTCCACATTTTAAAAAAAGAAAAGAAAAGAAAAGAAGCAAAAGGAATGCACTCTAATATCTCGCACTTTAATGCGTGAAAGTTTCTAGAAAAAGACCTAAATTGAATTAAAAATTTGTGAACAATATGTTCAAAGCGGAAGATCACATGGCTTGTGCGACTATAGCAGACTGTCAACATCAATCAACCGAAGATTTAGGACAATTTCCCACTTGGCACTATGCCATTGGTTACAGCTAAATATGATAATGCTTCCACGTTACAAAGAT
>VDFB02177652.1:0-22634 GCA_007258455.2 Sequoia sempervirens | reverse complement strand
TATCTTTACCTTTTAAAAGTGATAGCCTTTCAATATTTTATTGGGCCCCTTTTAAAAATCATTACCCCTGCCTTTAAAAAAAAAGCAACTCTGGGCCCACCCAAGCTTCTTCATCCCACACCTCGTAGCCCTTTTCCCTGACTTCACTTTTTGACTATGAGGTCAGTGATCTATGGAGGGGATTTGTTTCACATTTTCCATTTTTTTTAGGCTGTTGATCTTCCTGCTCCTCAATTTTCCCTAATCTCATTGCAACTTCTCTACTTGATCATGTCAGCCAAGCATTTCCTGAACCATTTTAATACATCTCCTCTGCAAATGCAAGCTCTGTGCCTTGGTTTCTCACCTTGTAGGTTCATCATGTTAGCCATTCAATAGGCATCAAAACGCATGAACTTCTTGTAGCAGATTGTACTCACACTGGAGTTACCCATGCACCCAACACCAAATAGAGACTCTTCAAGCAACAACCTCACACACTACTGGTAGTCATTCCTTCACAATGCAAACTGACCACTTTTGGCCATCAAAATAGTGGCGCCATAGCATTTGTAACAAAGCATTACCAAGCTTTGTGTTGGTGCTCCTTCAAATAGCTTCAAGCCACTTCTCCTCCACTGCACAAAGAATCTTTTAGGCTATGCCAACATTCTACAAAATGTGAGCTTCGTCAAATAACTTTGATTCATTTTCACTACAAGCTCATTGCTATATGCACTAGATTCCTCCCATCAGTTAGCAAAAGGGTGCCAAAAATATTTCCCTTATCGCTGCTAATCATTTCACAATGTAATTTCAAATCTTTCCCAGAGGCATAATCGTGTCCTTTGGGTCCCTCAACTTTACACCCATTATGTTCATTTTCACTATATGTGCAAAAGTCTTCTTGGTGTGACATCAACTCTCCTACAGGGTAGCCATTGAATCTCTTCATGATGTGTTACGTCTCTCATTTGGAAAGCTTGAGATCATTATTTCCAGGCTTCTCATGCTATGCCAAGTCATGGATCTTTTCCCATCGATTCCATGTTTAATTTTCCTCTATTTTAATCAATGTTCTGCCATGGCTACTTTACAAAGATTTTTATCCAAAACATTAGGAAACTTGAACCGTATTAGCCAATGTGAAAATATTTTCTTCTTGTTTCTATCATGTAGTTGCTCAAACAACCAAGCAAGGATAAATAATGTGATGGCTTCATCCCATGGTAACTTAATTGCAACATAACCTTCCTCTCTGTATTTTGGTCACCATACGTATTGCTTAGGCATGATGCAATTGGTCTATACGATGAGAGTGTTGTAATGCCTGCTTGTAGATATGTGTATCCTGGTCTCCCTCAAGCTTCCATTAAATTAGCCTTCAAGCTCAACATTAGGACTTAGCCTCCCATTCTTTTATTAAATGTGGAAAATCCTCAGCCAATTCATTGTGAACAATGGTCTTCGGGTGGTTGTATTACATGCTCTCATATGCATAAGAATGTAGATTTAATATCCATTTCATTGTAAGTTTTACATTAGATAAATTTGTGCCCATACACAATCCTGGGTATAGTAAAATCCTTTGTGCCTTACAAATTTCTATGAATCTACCTTGAGGAATTAGAGGAAGCCTCCCTGTAAAGAACCTTTGAATTGCTTCCTCATTGCACGAATCATTCTTACCCAACAACTTCATTCTAATTTCACTTATAAATGCATTCAAAGTTAGAGCAATAAGAGGGCACCCTCTATTCTTAACTGTACTTTTACCATTTGTCACTCCTTTCTTAAGGGAATATCAATGGAGAAAACTAAATTGCATTAGGTTGACACAATCTATGACTCCATTGCCAATCCAAATGAGAGTATGCTAGCATGATCTTCACTGCTTTTACACAAGCCACAGTTACCACTTCACTTTAAACTGAATCAATTGTGAGACCCTTGTAGAATGGACCGAGTCTCAAAGATAGCCAAATTCTTTTCTTCATCCCTTTAGATGCATTCTTCTTTACACATCTCCAACTTGCAAACAACTTAGGGAACAAGCTATCCTCAAATTGTGTGACTAATGTCAGGTCCTCTGTGGGCTTGACTAATTTTATTTTATTTTCAAACAAGTTTTATCCTAAACTGATCTGAGGTTCTTTTGAGTGCATCTAAAGTGAAAATTTGAAATGGGTTATCATTAAAACTTGCATTCATGCATTTTTGCAAAATAGTCAAAACCAGTCAAGTTGCCTCTGGAATCGCCTTGGGAAACTAGTCAAATGACCTCCCAGAGCTATGAAAATTTGTAGGCATGCAAACATTTGACCCGAGAATGCAATGCAACAAATGAATTAGAAAAAGAGATATAGAGTTGAAAGATACTAATCAACAAAGTTGCTTACTCAGACTTTTCTGAAACTGCACTTGTTCAGAACCAATTAAAACTCATCCAATCGCCATTTTGAAAAAATGCCAAATCAACTCCTGGGAAGCTACCACTGGAAACTTTAGATCATTTAGGTATAGTGAGTATGTGTGCAAGAGGACTTTCCTTCAATCATCATTTTGCATGAGATATTAGGGGTCAAATTTGACCACGTTGAAACATGTTAGAAATGTAGATGTAAAATCAGAACAAACTACATTTGCTTTTGATCTCAAAAAAATAGCAAATTAGATCATGAGGATCTAAAATTGGACATGGGAGCATATGAATGTAGGGAGAATGGAGAGAAACAATCCGTTTGTCTTGACAATCATCCTTCCATGAGATATTAACTCGAATAGGAGATCACTTTGCAGAACAAAGAATTTGCAAATAGCAGAAAAGTGCCAAAAACCCTCCAGCTTTGCTTTTCAAAACCCTGTCAAAAATCATTGTGGGAAGCTAAAAACTAACATGCACATTCATATATGTCAAGTAAATGTTTTCACCAAGGGGTTTGGCTTGAAAACTAATTGGCTCCAAATTATGACCCTCCAAAGTAGGTCACTTGGGCATATTTTTCAAGTGCACTTCTGAGTGTGCAAAGGCAAAATTTTCAATATGGGTTCAAATTTGCAAAATTTGAAAGTCCCAATAGTGGCTCTGATTGGGGATGTATGCCCCTATGGGAATAGCAAGAATCCAAATCTCTTGGGGTAGACCAAAAACTGAGTCCATCAATTTCCCATAAACTGCTCGTTTATTCAATCCTTCTTTTTCAACTTCACTTGGTTACCCCAAGCCACCAAATGAAAAAGGGGAATCAATTCCTACCTCTGTCAAACACCACTCTACTAAAGGATTTGATTTCCCTCCACTCATGCTTGCCTCTGTCATACCACAACAACATGAGTGACTGCACTTATGTAAACAGAAGAACCAAGATGCCTTTGAACAAGTGGAAACTTGCTATCTGTTTAGCTTCGTCGTCACATGGAAGCCAAATCACATAGGCCACATCACTACCACTCTCTTCATTTTCTAACTTTGTATCAAAGGGAAACATTTGAGGATAGTGATCAAGACCACATGGAAACATGCTCTTATCACATTTCACCGAAGCCAATATGAAAATATCATTATAGTTAGCCTAATTAAACATGTTGGCATCGCCAAACAGGAAATTATATACAACATTATCAACATATTCATAATCACTAGATGCATCCGAAAGTTAGACATACTCTCAAAATACTGATTATCATGTGGCAACAACTTATCATATTCATCATATAAATCATTCTCAAGCTAAAAACAACATTCTTCAATGTTTTGCACATTGCCACATTTCATGAAGACTTCCTCTAGCTGACAAAAATAGAACTCACATTTTTCCACATGGGTAGTACTATTAAGCTCAATCTGATTACTAGCTTTCATGTCAAAGGTGAAACTATCATAAGAACTTACCAAAAGATCTTGCACATCATGCAAACTATCTCCAAGTGTATGCAAAGAGATACACTCATGCATTGGCACACTCTGTAACTATCCTCCATCATGTTGGTATAGAGAATTATTAAGGATTTCTAGCTTATCTTCGTCCTTACTCACTTTATTATCTTTTGAATATAGTATATCAACATCTTCAACATCCCAAGCTTGCTCAACAATGAGCAATTTTGGTTAAGAAAGATAATCTAATTCTTCTTAGAAATCAACATCCACATCCACATGAAAAGACTCATAATTGAGCTCTTCTAAATCAGCAAACATGCACTTGTCCAAATTTGAATTAAAACTTTCAAGATTTGGCTCATTGGGTACACAAACCTTGTGGTCATCTACTGATTCTAATTCATCAAAATAGGTTTCTAAATTTGCATCAGCATGCACACATTCACACTCATCATACAATGCATCATTACAATCAAATGGCTGCTTACCTTCATCCACATTATCATCCTGTTGATCAATTGGTTCATAAATGGAAGGAAGATTAAAAAAAAAACATGCATCATACCTTGCATAGTAAAGATTATCATCACTGTGAAAATCAATAGGGGAAACACACAACTGAGAGTTATTCACATGTGCACATTTATGATGCTCAGTGGTCAACAGGTTTGAAATTTTTTCACTGATTAACATATCATTTCCCTGATCCATTCTTTCAACCACTTCCTCTCCTTGACCTCCACTAGAACTTTATGCATTACCAAGTTGTAAATCAAGATATGCCATGATGTCATCATGATCAAAGTCTAGAAACTCAATGGACTGATCATAAACAAGATTTCCCCAATCATAGGAGATTGAAATGATAACAACCTTGTCAAAAGCATGGTCACAATCCGTCACTGAGAACAAGTTGTAGATTTGTTCATTCTTGCTTCCTTTTGGGTTGTCATGACAACAATTTACATCTTTTTGTATTTCAACATTGGACTGGATGTCATCATTGAGTTTATCATTTACATCCTCTTGAGGATAGACACAAACATTTTCATTGTCAAACTGAAACCATCAATGGTTTCTGCATTGCATCTTCTTGTGGTTGATCTTGCTAACTGAAATTCATTGCATACTTTGTCACTTGCAGCTGATATACTGACATTCTTAGTAGTATTCCCTAAATCAACAAACTTCTTTGTCTCATCATCATGAAAATTTTCATTAGTACTACACACACTTATAAGATTGGTATGACAAAGTGTATCATAATACTGTTGAGTGCACATATCCTCTTCAAAAAGTAAATCCAATTCATATCCCTCATCATGTTCTTGGCTCAGAAAACTTGGAATCCCATTTTCTTCACAACATCACACTCATTGCTTGAAGGGAAAGTATCATTAGGACATTTTGAACTGAGATGATCATTCAGGAAATTATTTGCATCATTGTAGCATTCAAATGCTATAGAAAATTTTCTATCTTTTTTTGCATTTTCAGAGGAGATAGAAGAAACTTCAAATGTTTCATTTATCTCATCATGTCTTTCATCATTATGGCTGCAATTTTCATCTAGGTATACTTCAATTCTGTCATTTTGTTCAAAGACAAATTCCTCATCACCTAATGATGCATCATTCTTGTCTTCTACCTTCTCAAGTATGTATTTATCTATATTTAAAACTAAAGACATCCGATCATTTGTATTCACACAGTTGTTGATGTTATCAACATGTTTACCCACAATTGAAGACAACAAACTTTGCACATATCCATTCCTTACTTTCTCCATATTATCTAAACATGTGTAAGCCATCTCTATACTCAATTTTCTAAAATCTTTTAACTGTGCATTAGATCCCCCCTCAAAGGCTTCAAAATACATATGAATACAATCTAGAGTACTAGGTCTGAAATTTTTAGGGATTATTGAAAGAGAAACAACAAATCTATGACTAGAACCAATGTTTGACTCTTTTTTTTAAAAAAAAATTTGCATTAACCTTGTGACAAGGTCAAAAGGTTCTCTTGCAAATTCTTTTCTATAAGCAACCACTAGTTTATCCCAGCAGGGAAAGGATTTCTCAAGAAATCTTAAGTACCAATCCTTGGCTCTAGCTTCAAGTGATCTGACAGAAATTCTCATCCACATATCCTAATATCAAAATGAGTGTTTATCCATGAAGCTAGAAAACTTTTGGACATGTGCATCTCCTTTATACACATTGTATCCATTAAATTTAGGTATCTTCTTATAGACTTGAGTTGGCATAATTTCAACCTTGTGATCAACCTATGACAAGTCTAATTGATTATACAATGGATCAAAGGAATTGAAAAAAGGTGCATTAACTTGGCAAGTAGATACAGTATGATTGTCTCTTGATTGGGCTTGTAGAGACATCCAGTGCCTTTTACTCATCTCTTTAATTCCCCTTTCGAACAAAGCTTTCTATTCCTGAATAAACCTAAGATTGTTCCCACTTGGGTTCCTGTACTATGGGGTGTCAAATGTTTGAGGATTATCAGACTTCTGAAGCTTCTTGACAATTTTTATTAAGGTGTCTAATGGTATGGCTATTTCCCTTTGGTGATCCATATATGCTTGTAGATCAGGCTTAACTAATTGTGCATAATCATAACCATGACCAAATAAAGGATCACTAGGATAATTGCTAACATGGTGATAACCTAGGCTTGAAACATATGATAATGCAAATGGATGGAAATCCCTAGGATATACAAATTCATTCTAACGATCCACACTAGCAATATTTGAATTCTAGACAAAGTCTTTAAATGGAATAGCAATTGCACTCAATATGATAGGGCCAACAAATGGAAGTATGCAAACTCAATTTTACTGACCTTTCCCTTTGTTAGTGCTAATTCACTCAATAGGGAACCAAAGTTTTTTCCTAAGACGTTCAAGTATGGTTTTCGCACACAATTTGCTTGAAAACAAAAAATGAAGAATACTTGGAAATGTTGCAACTACTACAAATTCTTTTTCCTGACTAGAAATATTGTAAATATGAAACTGTATTCACATCTTCATCAGGTTCTTTTAACAGAGTCGCCGCCTCTCTTCGCAAAGGACTGAACTTCAAACAGTATGAAGTTCTTTCAAAGATAATTCTCCTTCTTAGTTCCTTTCACCAATAGAGCACCACAAATAATTAAAATTTCAAGTTCACTGCAACAATTTCTTTCTCCAGGTTTGAATTCCTTCAATATTTGAACCAAACGTTCAGATTAGAAAATTATTGACTCTATGCAGATGGATATTCCTCTGCTTCTCCCCAATAGAGTCGCCATTTTTTTGGTGTTCCAAATTGACCGGTCCAATGAGTACTAAAGATTAGGCAATTTCTTAAGCTCAAACTCAAAGAAGGATTTGGCCAACTGACAAGATTTAGTCAAGGACTGAGATCTCCTACACTTCTTGCTTTGCAGGACCAAGGTGGGTCTCCCTTTACAATGCCTAAAGAATCAATTCAATTATGCACAGATATTGCTTTTTACAGTAGATAATTCCCAATTGAATTATATCAAGGGAAGTATAATTGAGAACTTCAAATCTAGCTAAATTCTTGGTATCTCAACACTCACTCAACAATTGGGAAGCAAAATTAAACACTAAACCTAAACCCAACAACAAAAATTAAAATGATTTTGATTTTAAATTGTTTATGAGAATGTATTAAGTTGAATGACAAATCAGTGCCCAATTTTGGGCCACTAAGTCAAATACATAATCATAAAAAGAATTCATTAGTAAATAGACTTCAACAGTCGGTGGATTCAAACTGTTAATGCATTACACCAACAAATCCACTCCTATTGTCAATCAAATTCTCCTTATAGATCCACCTTGCATACTTGAAATCACAATTATCTGCTCAAAGTAATTTAGCTATTTCTTTGGAATAGAACCATGAACAAATAATACAATCTCAGGGAAATTAAGATGATAAATTCTAAATACTTTGTATTATTGAATTCATATGATCAAATGTGTACAAATCTAGAGACAATTTGATGACATTCATGATTTGTGTGCACAAACTGACTAATATTTACTCATGAAATCAACAACTACATCTTATAGACTCAATTCATGACTCAGACTCAACATTTCTCTATGTACCCAATCCATACAGAAATTCAGAACCCATAACAATGAGAAGAGAATGAGAATAAGAATAAATAGAAGAATCCCAAGAATTGGTCCATTGATGACATCTAGAAGCTTCATCCATCGTTAATCAACAACAAGAAATGAAAAGCCTCTCTCTTCTCTCTTGCTTTTGTAGTAAGAAACTTTTCCTTTACTTTGCATTAGAAAATTCACTACCCATCCAATAATAATCTTTGTTCATAAAGTGAAAAATAAGTTCACTTTACCCATGCCCTTCATTTGAAAATAAATATTATTTCCAAGGTGGTCATTTAAAACTACATATGGCTATTTGCCCACTTTACATTTCACATGTAAATGCAATATTATGTTCTACTATGCCTGGCTTTTCCCAGGAAAGTAAACATTCACCTATGAAGATAGTTACCTTGTTGCATAATTAGTCCCTTGTAGAAATTACTCTTTTTTCATTTGTCTCTATTACACACTTTCACCTATGTGAAAATAAGACATCAATAGCATTTTAATCAAAACAAGTACTTCTCATTTTTCCCAACCTTTACTTTCACTCATTTGTATTCTAGTGAACATATTTTCACTAATTAAGTGAAATTACTTATATTCCCCCTTTGAGTAAAATATCATCAATTTTTTGTTTACCTTACCTCCCAACAAAGATTATTGTTTCTTACTTTTTAAAATGGGAGCCCTTAATTCCCTTTGTGGGGCCATTTAAAATCTTGCATTTTACACTTAATATCTTTACCTTTTAAAAGTGATGGGCTTTGAATATTTTATCGGGACCCTTTTAAAATCATTACCGTGCATTTAAAAACAAAGCAACTTGGGCCCACCCAAGCTTCTTCATCACACACCTTGTAGCCCTTTTCCCCGACTTCACCTCCTGCCTATGAGGTCAGCGATCTACGGTGGGGATTTGATTCATGTTCTCCAATTTTTTTAGGCTGTTGATCTTCCTTCCTCCTGCATTTTCCCTAATCTCACTACAACTTCTCTGCTTGATCATGGTGGCCAAGCATTTCTTGAAACCATTTTGATACATCTCCTCTACAAATTCCATCTTTGCACCTTGGTTTCTCACCTTGCAGGTTCATCATATTAGCCATTCAACAGGAATTGACACACATGCACTTCCTGTAGTAGATTGTACTCATGCTGGAGTTACCCATGCACCCAACACCAAACAGAGACTCTTCAAGCAACAACCTCACACACCGTGGCCTCATTCCTCCACAGTGCAAACTGACCACTTTTGGCCATCAAAATGGAACTGCCACAACATTTGTGTAATATATAGGGTGATTCGCTACTCACGAGTTTTCTTCACTCAGAGAGCCTCACGGGGCGAACTTCCCTATATTACCTCAATGGAACAGTTGAGAATTTCAGAATCTGAAAGAGCAGGTCACAGAGGTTTTTTGGATAGACTTTCAAGCTCTCAACCAAAGGCCGATAGTGCATAATACAGACGACAATGCGCGGCACACTGGCATCTCGTAGGGACCAGAAAGTGAGAATGTCTTAGAAAATAGCAAAGTGAATGCTTCTATCCTAAATACTGAGAACTAACAGAATGTAGGAAAATGACAAGACATGATAAAGTAATAGAACGTGATAGAAATGAAATAAAGTAAAGTAGAGAAGATAAGGAGGAGAAAATAAATACTTACGACTGTGTGAGTGATGAAGCTTCCAGCTCGTGAGTGTCTTCAATACCTGCACATAAGAGGGAGAGAGAAAGTGTTGGGTGGCTATATAGGGGCCTGCCTCAGTTAGACCCCATTTTGGTGTTCCCACCTCTATGGACAACTAGATAGATAGAGAGAAAAGTAGAAAGGAAGTAAAGAGCACTTAAAGCACTACAAAACAATATTATGGTACTCAATCAAGTAATAGAGGAGAGGAGTGAAAGCTTACCACCTCCACCAAGAGCACTCAAGGCTCATGGGGGAGAAAATGAGAGGAACTCAAGCCTCTGTTGCAATTGCTTTGTTCCACACTTGCTCTACTAAAGTGTTGGAGTGTTGATGTTGCTGCTGTGAAGTGTAAAGTGTTTGGAGATTGAAGAGATGGTGAAGAAGTTGCTTAGAGCTTGTGGATGGATTGAAGAAGATGGTAGAAGATGTGAAGAGATGTGTAGAGGATGGTAGAAGATCTGAAGAGATCGTAGAAGAGTTGAAATGCTTGTTCAAGGGATGAATATGAAGGAGAGATGAAGAAAAACAACCATATTCGGGTCAGTCGACCGAGGAGGGCATTACAAATCAACCCCCAATGGGAAGTGTAATGCCTCTACAAGCTCCAAACATAGGAATATGTCAGGGACATAAGCGTGTCGCACAGATGTCTACACGCCATGCAGGCGTCTCTGATAGAAACACCTCCACCGATGCTCAAAACAAGCACCTAGTGTGATGCAAGCAACGGGCTTAGGTGGAATTAAGCCTCTAATCTTGGTTTTCTAAAGTGGATAAAGGAAAAAAGGGGATTTGCACATGGCTTGGTGCAAATTCACTCTTATACATTTTTCCCCCACTTTAGCGAGCATGAACACTGATGAGTGCTCGGTAAAGTAGATCATGAAAGAATAGGGTTAGAAAAGCATACCCGAACTGTCGAGGAAGCAGTACTCGATCTGGAATACCTGAAGGTGCAGGAGAAGCAAAAGACTCCATAGTTGCTTAGAACTATGAAGTTAGAACAACAAAGCGTCTTACAGGCCCGCAAACCTACAAGGATGCAACCCCAAGATCTCTCACATGGAGGAAGCCCCAAGGAAGCAAACTCCGCAAAGTCAGGAAGAGGCGGCACTTCTACCCGTAGATAGAACATGTCAAAAGTGGCGGCACATCTATCCGTAGATAGAACATGCCAAAAGTGGCGACACGTCTACCCGCAGATATAACATGTCAAAAGAGGTGACACATCTACACGTAGATAGAACATGTCAAAAGTTACATGTCTACCCGCAGATAGAATATGTCTTTAAGCGGCGACATGTCTACCCACAAATAGAACATGTCAAAAGTAGGGACATGTCTACCCACAGATAGAACATGTCAAAAGTGGCCGGTCACATAGACCGTCAAACTTTCAAAGGGGTCCCTTAAGAACCCTTCAAAAGGAGACGAGTCCACTCAAAGGGATGCGTTGTTTGAAATGAAAGGTCTAGTTAGGTTTCCACCAAGCTAGACATGATTGTATGAAATAGGTCTAGTTAGGCTACCCCCAAGCTAGATGTGAAAGAATTCATTTGAGATAAAATCCTTCAAAGAGGTCCCTCTGAAACCCTTCAAAAGGATAGGGGGTCCACTCAAGGGATGCTTCATTTGAAAGATATAGAGAAGAGAGAGAGGGGTCCTTAAGAAGGACACACATCTCCAAAACAAGATATCACTGCCCCCAACATAAAATGCATCAATAAAATGGTAGTTTGATGGCACTTGAATCACAAAGATGTTGTATTTTATCTTTCAAGGCCTTACATTCACTTGTGGAATGGCCAGGCACTCAATGGTATGCACAAAAAGAATGTTTTGATTTATCATGTTTATGAAATTTCTTGTGAGTAGGAGAAGGAAGAGTGTTCAAATGGGCTTTTAGAAGCCACACCAAAATACGCTCTTGCTCAGATAAAGGGTGAGGAGCAGGAAGCAACCCTTTCTCTTGTGGAGAAAGACTTGACTGCTCACAAGAAGGATATATGGAGATAGAAGAAAAGGGAGGATGATCTCCATAGAGAGCATTATTCTAGCAAGGGGGATCACACTCTCCTACGGGATTGCCATCATCCTTCTTGACAGGGTTACCAGCATTAGCTTCCTTAACATAAGTGTGATTGTCTTCCTCAGAAGGAGAATCAACACCAAGAATAATACAATTTTCATTCATCTTACCCCGTGATACAAAAGAGTAAGCATCTACGATAGCGGGTGTGGATGACGTTGTCAAAAGATCTAAGTGGATCAGGTCGACTTTATATTCCTAAATGAAGGAATTTGTAAAGTCTAAGGGGCCCCAATCATCACCAAGACATGCATTCCTTTGAGAAGAAGTAGAAGGAGCACACCTAAGACTCCTTGCTTCAGGAGGATCTTCTTTAGGGATGTTTATCTCAAGAGTATCCTTTGTAGTAGGTACTGCAGGAGTAAATATCAACACACTAGAAGACACTAAAGGAATAAGAGTAGGCTCAACTGAAGCTTGACCAGCAGTGGCCATCTCACATGAGTGCATAGCCTTGGGATGAACTTTCAATGTGACTACTTTATTGTTAGCAATGAATTTAATAGATTCATGCAAGGTAGATGGGACTACACCCATAGCGTGAATCCACAGTCTACCAAGAAGAAGGTTATAAGGTAACTTTTCTACCATAACATATACAAGGGTAGGTACGGTAACGGGTCCAAACCTCAAAGGCAAGACTATCGTGCCTAGGGCTTGTCGACCAACATTATCGAACCCACAAATGTCAGTAGAAGAAGTATTAAGAGAAGATAGGTCAATATTAATCTTAGGCAATAGATCAACACTACACACATTGTGCATTGAACCAACATCAACGAGAGTACATCTAATGCCAATTTTATTAATGTTAACTATGATCATTAGAGGGTTTGCTTGCTTCTGTACTTTCGGAGGTGGGAGCTCTTGCGGATAGAACGTGATATTCGGCGAATCCGCACGAATATACTCCATCAATGCATTAGCATCTTTCGGCCTAGCAAAAGAAGGACATATGATCTTTTGCAAGGCTTCTTGAAGCATACCCTGATAAACCAGAGTAGACTAAAGCAAGTCCCATAGTGAGATCTTAGTTTGAGTAACTTGGATTTGCTCAACAAGATCGTAATCACTAGGTGCTTCAATCATAGGTTTAGGAGCTAAAGGAAGACTTGGTTGTTTATTCATTCTATTCTCGTAAGTATGGGCTACTGCTCTATAAGAGGGAGCCTTAAAAAGATCAAAGGAGCTACCATCAAATGGAACACCATCAATAGAACAAACCCTTTTAGGAGGACTAGATGGAGTCACATGAATGATCAGTCTCTTAGGCCTTTGAGGGGAAGAAGAGACATAAACTACATTTACTGAATCATCATAACTAGTGGGGTAACTATTCGAATACATATTCTCAACATCGATCCAAATGGGATCAAATGTGGAATAATTATTTGAAGAAACATTCTCAACATCGATCCAGGGAGAATCAGATGTGGAAGGAGGTTCATCATTTGCTAATGCATCATCTCTAGAGGAGACACATTGGAATGAGAGGTAGGTTTATCATTCACACATGCAACGTCTCTAGAAGAGAGTGCATCAGAACAAAGATGAGATCCATCATTCACAAATGCAACATTTCTAGAAAAGGGTGCATTGGAATGAAGGGTAGATTCATCATTCACAAATGCAACGTCTCTAAAAGAGAGTGCATTGGAATGAGAGGTAGATTCATCATTCACCAATGCATCATCTCTAGACGAGAGTGCAGGAGAATTAAGAGAAGGTAGAATAACATTAAGAAAAGTATCAATGATGTCATCTTCTTGCAACAAGATGTCTTCCAAAGCACGAGGAATCTTATGAGAAGGATCAAAGATACCAAGTGACATAGGCAAAGCCAAGTTACCATCACATGCATTAAATGGAACATCATTAATATTTTGAACAAAATTAGATACTGAACTAATAAAAGAAGATATCAAATTCATTACGATTTTTTTGATATTTTCTATGTTCTAGTAATTTGCATTTTCAGAGGTATCCAGAGCAAAATTTGAGGTCAAAACTTGCATTGGTCCTTAAAATTTGACTATTGAAGGCACTAGTATTTTAGGGACTGAAGTAGTTCTCTAGGAGACCTTTCCAATGGTGTAATCGGTTCTGAATTTTGAGCACCGAGTCAAAAGTTATGACCCCACCAAGTAGGGGTAAATAGATTCATAGTTTTTTGAAGAACACTGTTCTTCACGTTGGGTTCACCAAAATGTAATATAGGGGGATTCGCTACTCATGAGTTCTCTTCACTCAGAGAGCCTCACGGGGTGAACTGCCCTATATTACATCAATGGAACAATGGCGAGAATTTCAAAATTTGAAAGAGCAGGTCACAGAGGTTTTCTAGACAGACTTTCGAGCTCTTAGCCAAAGGACGACAACACAAAATACAGACGACAGAGCGGCACGCTAGCGTCCCAAAGGCGCACTAGCATCTCGTAGAGACCAAAAAGCGATAATGTCTCATAAAATAGAAAAGTGAATGCTTCTATCCTAATTACTGAGAACTAACAAAATGTAGGAAAATGACAGGACATGATAAAGTAACAGAAAGTGATAGAAATGAAATAAAGTAAAGTAGAGAAGATAAGTGAGGAGAAAAGAAATAATTATGACCATGCGAGTGATGAAGCTTCCTGCTCGTGAGTGTCTTCAATACCTGCACACAAGAGGGAGAGAGAAAGTGTTGGGTGGTTGTATAGAGGTTTGCCTCAATCAGACCCCGTTTTGGTGTTCCCACCTCCATAGACAGCCAAATAGAGAGAGAGAAAAGTAGAAAGGAAGTAAAAAGCACTTAAAGCACTACAAAATAGTATTATGCTACTCAACCAAGTAATAGAGGAGAGGATTGAAAGATTACCACCTCCACCAAGAGCACTCAAGTCTAATGGGGGAGAAAATGAGAGGAACTCAAGCCTCTGCTGCAATGCCATTTATTCCACACTTGCTCTACTGAAGTGGTGGAGTGTTGATGTTGTTGCTATGAAGTGTAAAGTGTTTGGAGATTGAAGAGATGGTGAAGAAGCTGCTCAGAGCTTGTGGATGGAGTGAAGAAGATGTGAAGAGATGTGTAGAGGATTGTAGAAGATCTGAAGAGATCGTATAAGAGCTAAAAGGCTTGTTCAAGGGATGAATATGAAGGAGAGATGAAGAGAAACGACCATATTCAAGTCGGTCGGCCAAGGAGGGCATTACAAATCAACCCTCAATGGGAAGTGTAACACCTCTGCAGGCTCCAGATGCTGGAATCTGTCAGGGATGTAAGCACAACGTGCGAATGTTTGCATGTCGTGCAAGCGTCCCCGATAGAAACACCTCCACCGACACTCAAAACATGCACCAAGTGTGATGCAAGAAGCGAGCTTAGGTGGAATTAAGCCTCTGATCTTGGTTTTCTAAAGTGGATAAGGGCAAAAAGGGGATTTGCACATGGGGTGCAAATTTTCTCTTATACAATTTGCAACAAATTATTCCCAAGCTTTGTGTTGGTGCTCCTTCAAAGAGCTTCAAGACACTTCTTCTTCATTGTGCAAAGCATCTTTTAGGCTGCGCTAACATTCTACAAAATGTGAGCTTCCTCAAATAAGTTTGGTCTATTTTCAAGTTGCAAGCTCATTGCTATGTGCGTTGGATTCCTCCCATTAGCTGGCACAAGGACACCAAGAATATTTCCCTTATTGCTGCTAATCATTTCACAATGTAATTTCAAATCTTTCCCAGAGGCATAACCGCGTCCTTTGGTCCCTCAACTTTATGCCCATTTTGTTCATTTTCACTGTATGTGCAAAAATCTGCTTAGCGCAACATCAACTCTCCTACAAGGCAGCCATCAAATCTCCTCATGATGTCTTACCTCTCTCATTTGGCAAGCTTGAGATCATTATTTCCAGGCTTCTCATGCTATGCTAAGTTGTGGCTCTTTTCCCATCGATTCCATGTTTAATTTTCCTATGTTTTAATTAATGGTACGCCATGGCTACTTCACAAATATTTGTATCCAAAATATTAGGAAACTTGAACCGTATTAGCCAATGTGAAAATATTTGCTTCTTCTTACTATCATGTAGTTGCTCAAACAACCAAGCAAGGCTAAATAATGTTATGACTTCATCTCATGGTAACTTAATGTAACATAACCTTCCTCTCTGCATTTTGGTCACTATACATATTGCTTAGGCATGATGCAACTGGCCTATGCAATGAGAGCACTACAATTCCTACTTGTCAATATGTGTATCCTGGTCTCCCTCAAGCTTCCATTAAATTAGCCTTCAGGCTCAGTATCAAGACTTAGCCTCCCATTCTTTTTTTAAATGTGGAAAATCCTCAGCCAATTCATTTCGAACCATGGTCTCTGGGTGGTTGTATTACATGCTCTCATATGCATAAGAATGTAGATTTAATACCCATTTCATTGTAAGTTTTACACTCTAGATAAATTTGCGCCCATACACAATCTTGTGTATAGTAGAATCCTTTATGCCTTAAAAAATTCTATGAATGTGCCTTGAGGAATTAGAGGAAGCCTCTCTTAAAATAACCTTTTTCTTGCTTTCTCATTGCATCAATCATTCTTACCCAACACCTTCATTCTAGTTTCACTTATAAATGCATTCAAATCAGAGCAATAAGAGGGAACCCTCTATTTTTAATTGTACTTTTACCATTTTTCACTTCTTTCTTAAGGGAATGTCAATGGAGAAAACTGAATTGCATTAGGTTGATAAAATCTATGACTTTATTGGCAATCCAAATGAGAGTATGTTAGCATGATCTTCACTGCTTTTACACAAGCCATAGTTACCACTTCACTTTGAATTGGATCAATTGTGAGACCCTCGTATAATGGACTGAGTCTCAAAGACAACCAAATTCTTTTCTTCATCCCTTTAGATGCATCCTTCTTTACACATCTCCAACTTGCAAACAACTTAGGAAACAAGCTATCCTCAAATTATGTGACTATTGTCAGGTCCTCTGTGGGTCCAACTAAGAAAGTTTTTGTTTTCAAACAAGTTTTACCCTAAACTGATTTGAGGCTACCTGTGAGTGTATCTAAAGTGAAAATTTGAAGTGGGTTATCATTAAAACTTGCATTCAGGCATTTTTGTAGAATAGTCAAAATTGGTCAAGTTGCCTTTGGAATCGCTATGGGGAACTAGTCAAATGACCTGCTGGAGCTATGAAAATTTGTAGGCATGTAGACATTTGACCCGAGAATGTAATACAACAAACAACTCAACAAAAGAGATATTAAGGCACAAGATATTAATCAACATAGTTGCTTACTCAAACTTTTCTGAAATTGCACTTGTTCAAAACCAATTAAAACTCATCCAATCACCATTTTGAAAAAATACCAAATCAACTCCTGGGAAGCTGCCACTGGAAACTTTCGATCATTTAGGTACAGTGAGTATGAGTGCAAGAGGACTTTCCTTCAATCATCATTTTGCACGAGATATTAGGGGTCAAAATTGACCACCTTGAAACATGTCAGAAATGCAGATGTAAAATCAGAACAAACTTCATTTGCTTTTGATCTCGAAAAAATAGCAAATCAGATCATGAGGCTCTGAAACTAGACATGGGAGCATATGAATGTAGGGAGAATGGGGAGAAATAATCTGTTTGTCTTGAAAATTATCCAGCCATGAGATATCAACTCGAATAGGCGATCACTTTGTAGAACAGAGAGTTTGCAAACAACAAAAAAGTGTCAAAAAGCCTCCAGTTTCGCTTTTCAAAACCTTATCAAAACTCATTGTGGGAAGCTGAAAACTGACATGCACGTTCACATATGTCAAGTAAATGTTTTCACTAAGGGGTTTGGCTTGAAAATCAATTGGCTCTGAATTACGACCCTCCAAAGTAGATCACTTGGGAAGATTTTTCAAGTGCACTTTTGATGTGTGCAAAGGCGAAAATTTCAATATGGGCACTTCAAATTTGCAAAAGTTGAAAGTCCCAACACTTCTAAAGGTGTTGCATCCTATCACTTCTCTTTAATAGAAAGAGAAAGTGTTTATTTGGTTAGAGAAGTATGTGAGATTTCTAGGTTCTTAAGGGGTAGACAACAAGTACTACTTGTAGTACCTAATCATACTATATAGAGTTTATAGTGTGCACATTATTAGAGGGCTCAACAATAGTTCTCATGAAGAAGGATCATATGATTTTTATTGTAATGTCACAAATTGTATACATTATACTTTTGACTTTACAAATTGCACTTGTTTTAGTGCCAATCTTCATAGACTAATTCTCTTGACCCACACAACCCTCTTTCTTGGCCTATTTCCATGATTGTTTGTTTTTAATCTAGTGTTTTCCTATATATTTGTCATCTTTCATCACTATTTTTTCCATCCTTTCAAATATTTACACAATCACATGGATGTCTTTACAATTACACTAACTTCCCATTAAAAATAAAATAAAACCATCCTATAGAAATATTCAATTACAAACCAAGTCTAGTTTAACTTCCCTATTAATTTTAGATTTTAAATTCCATTATCAATCTACATATTTATATTAATTGTTCTCTTCCTAAAATTATTTATTTCTAACTTCTATTCTCTAAAAGAATAACTTATTCTATTACCTTCATTTCTATTTTAACATTATTAAAATCACACTAAATATAAGACTTCTAATTTTGTAATTCTACAATAAATGTTTTTAAAACATCAAACTCATTTTCTAACACCATTCTTGCTCCCTTTTACACCTAACTTTGCATGCCTATATTCTAGTCGAAATGCCTCTTTTCTGAGTAGAAAATCAACATCTCAATCAAATTTATTCCAATGCCTAGGGGGGAGGACCAATAGTTGTGACTTTAAAGTTGTTAGTGTTGATGATGACTACCCATACTTGAATGAAATGTATTCCTTAGATTTAAAAAACAAGAAATCATGTGATGCCACATCAACTCACCAATAAAACATGATTTAGTGTACAAGTATCATTCTCACTTTTTTTGGACCTTTTTGGACACCTTGACAAAAAATGCTGATGTGGCATCATATTTGATGATGTGGCCTTGAAAGCTTAGTTATAAGTAAGGGACTTGCCAAGTAAGCTGCTGTAAAAAAATGGAAGTGATTTGAAATTTTCACATAAGATTTTGAGAAGCGCAAAATTAGGATGCTCAACTACGGATCCTCTTCCTTATTTCTGACATTTCTTTATAATATTTGTAATGATAATTTTATAAATTATTTTTAATGCCTCTCCTTTACATATGTGAACAACAACAGCATATTTTTTATGCTTTTTTCAACTGAAAAATATAGCAATACCTATTCTCCCGATTTCCAAGACTGCTTTGATCATTATTTTTTGGCTTGACATTCTATCTTAGGTGGCTCTCACGCTATGCAAATTTTGAACGCCCCTTTGAAGCTAAATGGTGGAAAGGATATCTCATGCCCCCAACGTTTCATTCTCTACATTACTTTTCTCACGCCACAACATAAAATCCAGACAAAATGCCTTTTATTCGATTCTCCAGTATAAGCCTCACACCATTTTTTATGTGCTGCCCCTATTTTGATGCTACCATTCATTCTTTGTATGTTGCAATATCTCCATGCTACCTATTACACCACACGCTCTTCTCGAGACATGCTAGTGTTCATCATTTTTTCTCATTTTGTCAGCCACATAAGTGGCGGCGGCGGCGGCACATTTTCCTTGGTGTTATTAATATTTAGCTGCTTTTAAGTTTTCCTTACAAGTACTAGGTGGGAAAATTGCAGCCGAACACATCTCATAAACGTGACAGAGTACTGTAACGTGTAACCCATGGGCTTATTAGGCCAACGCCATATACTCTGTCAGGTCAGTCATTTTTGTGGTTGTCTCCTTCAACCTCTCTTAGTTTGGCTTGGTTCTTAATAGCTTTTGCACTTTGCCATGGAGGATGAAGAAACTGGGGAGCTTTTTATACCATGCAGAGTATGCAGTCACAAGTGTTATAAAATTCATGGCAAATTCCACGACACAGAGCGCTTTGATGGTTCCGCCTCTTTCTTCAAAGTTATGCTTGGAGACTTTACAGACAAACTGGTAAGTTTTATACTTTACTCCAATCATTTTCAGTTTTTAGAAATTTCTCTTACACTATTTACAAACTGTGAAAAGAAATTGTGTAATGTGTTTCATGCAGCGCATTCCTCAGGCATTTGTTTCACAGCTTATACATGAGAAATACAAACAAATGGTGTTGCAAGGCCCAGGTGGGCAGGAGTGGGAGGTGGAGTTAATGAGTACAAACAATAAACTGGAATTTCGACATGGGTGGAAAGAATTTGTCAATTATTATAGGCTGCAAATGGGAGATTTTGTAGTATTCAACTACATAGCGAAGTCATACTTGGAGGTTCATATGTTTGGAAGATCTGGGTGTGTGAAAACTATCAGTGCTCTTCATGTTGAAAATCCAAACATTGATTCAAACAAGAGATGCCCTTCTAAGAAAATATGCAGTTTAAATCAATCAGTGGGCAATAAATTGCTGATTGATTTGGTTTCTGATGAGGAAAATAGCCACGAGTCTGAAGCGGTGGCTGAAAATCGAAGAAGTAAAAGGAAATCCTCATTTCTTGGTAAGCAAAAGTTTTGTCCAAAAATATAGAGCTTGTTATATTTGTATGTTCCATAACTAACTTTTGGAGTTGGCATTTGAATTGTAATTTTATAGGTAACAATAAAGTGTGTTTTATTGCAGGCAATTCATCCAAGGAGCCTGCATATTGTTTCTCCTCTCAGAAGCACATGACAATGGAGTCTTCTCCTCTCTTCAAATCAGATAAACCCTGTCAAACAAGGGTTATGAAATCATGGAATGTGAACAAACCATACATGCTGGTAAGATCAAATTCTCTGCTTTCTTTGGTTATAGATATTCTCAAATTTAAATCAGGAATTATGAAAAAAGGTATTTAAGAAGCTAACAATAGGCAATCTCATAACTTGTTTTTGTTACTTCATTTTGCCGATAGATCTCGAAGGATCTGTAGATCTGCATTTGTTTGAATTGTAAAGTCAAAGAAGAATGTACTAAATTAATGCAATCCAATGACTTCGTGGGTTTTGTCATTCTGGTATGTTCAGAGTTCATATCTCAAGGTCCTAATACTGACGGTCAATATTTGAAGAGCTTATTTGATTTGAAATAGAAAATTATATAAATTAAATATATGATATTAATCATATAGAAATTCAGACAGACAATCTAAATTTTCGGGTATCAAGTGGTTTAGTCTTCTTCTGACTGTGTATGTCTGGAATTTTCCCTATCAAGTGATACAGTCTTCCTATACAAGAGAAGAGATGTCTTCCAGCTAAAAACAATTTGACGTATTTTATGGATAAACTTGTTAACATTATACTATTTGATGCATGGAAATCGTTTCTTGTTAAATTTAATTATTTTACGTTTCTTATATTAGATTGATTTATAATAGGTTCTTTGTAATGTAGATATACATTATATTAAATTGATTTAAAATAGGTTCTTTGTAATGTAGATATACATTACAAAAGTCTAACAGAATTAAAAATCCTGAGAGAACATAGCAAAATCAGAAATTAAATTTAGACATAAGTTGTGATTGTTTAGAACATATTACATCACAATAAGTGGCTCTAGGATTGTCATTTTAA
Source organism: Sequoia sempervirens (assembly GCA_007258455.2). Taxonomy (NCBI): domain Eukaryota; kingdom Viridiplantae; phylum Streptophyta; class Pinopsida; order Cupressales; family Cupressaceae; genus Sequoia; species Sequoia sempervirens. The sequence goes on along the minus strand of VDFB02177652.1, from coordinate 1,158 downwards.
ACTCTAAATTTTAATGAATGTTGTAACAGTATGAGCATATTACATCATCTTCTTACAGTTGTAAGATTTTCCATTTAATTTAATCTGTTCAAGTGATTGTTGATTTTTACTTTTTCTCTAGGAACTCTTATAGCTAAAAAGAGACAAATAGCTTTCAAGAGAGAAGTTACAAAATTGCTCGAAAGAAAATGTTTAATTTTTTGTTCAATATTTGTAAATTGATAAATTTGATTATCATTAATTACATGGGTAGATTTATTGGAGATGAAAAATGTTGCACTTCTAAAGAAATGAACTCAAATATATGTCTTAAAGCTAAAAAGAGACAAATAGCTTTCAAGAGAAAAATTATAAAGTTGCTTGAAGAAAATGTTTAAACTTATTATTAATTTTTTAATATTATATTAAAATGTAATTAATGTAACAATATAATTGGATGAAATAATATGAATTAATTTCTTAATATCATGAGCTTGATTAGTTAATTTTGGATTAATTTACAAGGTTTAGATTATAATGATTTTAAAGTCATGATAATAACTTCAAATATGTGTGAAATCTTAAGAATGGAAACATTAATTCTTTTAGTTAATCTATATGTTAAAATTCATATATATTATTCATTATTTAATTCATTTTAATTTTTGTTAGGAAAGGATTTTGAGTTATTTTAAATGAAATGTTAGGATTCTAATCACTGAATTGAATCTTATATGAAATTTAAAGATTAAGATAAAAATAATTGAAATATTTTTTTATGAAATTAAGGTTTAATTATTTTTATAATTGAAATGAATTTTGTATGAACTTTGAAGATTATGGTTTAATTATCTTGAATGAATTTATAAAAAGTGGATGTAAAATTGTATAAATAATTAATTTGATATATTAAATATCAATAGAGACATCTTTAACCAAAAAATTCATATTATTATTTTTATAATGATAAAAAATCAAAATTTATAGGTAAATATTCAAATTAAATTAATTATTATGAAGGAAAAATAAAATATAAGAGCACATAGATTTTTGAGGTATTTGTGATTTAGAATATATGGTACATATGAGATATATATTTTAAAATATTGACAATATTGGTAAGAAATTGTAGTGGTAAAGTTTACATACCATGTCATTTTCTATCTAATTTTGTGCCTA